>OX638313.1:79233259-79464050 GCA_951812415.1 Beris morrisii
AAACACTTGGCATTTACTCGATCTTCTACACTCTTCAATAACTTGTAGTGGTATCATAAAAATACCAATGATTTACCACAAAAGCATTTCTATTTTAAATTTTATTGCAAGCGGTAATCGTGAATACATTTAAATAAAAGTATTTGAATTCGAAATTTAGTTTGCGTTAACCGTGAATTCTCCTAAACAAAAACACTTTATTCTAAAATTCGATTTAAACGATAACCGTGATTCTAATTAAACAAAGCATTGGATGCTAAAAATAAAATTCGGGATAATTACAAAGAAGAGCCGCGAATGCATTTAGGCAAAATCCCATTGTGTAAAATTTAATCCGCACCGTTGTTCCAAAACGGAAAATATTCCTCGCTATATACATTATTGAATTCCACAGATTGTAGCCAGGTACCTGAAATAATCCTAGCTAAAACTAGAAGTAAGTAGAAAATTGTAAATGTTTTTAGAAATAAAATTTTAGTCTATTCGCAACTCTCGTCGGAGACGGAGACTTCTATTCTAGAACATCAATTCATTCGAAAGCCTCCTAAGTCCAACCAATCCCAATAATGGTGACCCCGAACAAAGAACACAAATAACGAGTTAAAAGTTAAAATTAATAAACAAGTCAATAAGTTAAATATTATACAAAATACTAAAGAAGGTAATAAGTTAGATAGCAAACAAGTTTTAAAGCAAATTAATAATCTAAAGTGCAAGTATTCAATGAATAAACGCCCGACAATTCATGTCGGCGTTATCGAATCGATCGATACTGATCAGCAGCACAAAGCCAGAAACGTAAACAACAATAAAATTTAACCGAAATTCTGAAATTGGGATATCCGACGAAAATATTACACCGTGACCCAACATAGCATCACAGACAATACAAACGTCATCAGCAATCGAACCAGCCCGACCGGTGCATCTTCAGCAAATGGACCAAACAACATTAATAGATTAATAAGTAATTAATTAATAAGTAAGTTATTGATTTACTAAGTTGCAGGTACCTAATTAAAGTGTCGCACTAAGCGTACAACACATATAAATGCATAAATCATTTTGAATACCTATATTTCATTTCTCTATTTGATTATAAATTATATCAACAATGTAAGGAACAACAGTGTGAAGATTTGTTTTTAAGAAACGCGTTCACAATACAGTCTAAAGTGCTTATATATATATTTTTTCGGGATTTCCTTTCATTTATCCCTACGGCTACGTTAATCGACAAAACCAATAATTTTACATCTGTATCAGGCACGGTAACGTGTATTCAATTTTAAAGTACGCGCGTTGTGTATATTTCTGGTGGATCATTGGTATGTTTATGACATGCCAATCGTAAAACATAAATTTTAACCGACTGTCAAAATCGCGAATTATTTACTGATACGTCTTACATTCAAATTATAATTTCACGAAATGTCAACCTCAAAAGAAGGCGAGGATAGAACGCAACAAATATTTGGCGACAATAATCGTAGTATGCTAAAACCTGAGAACGACTGTCTAAGCGAGATCTCATCGTTTTCAATTAGATTTCCGCCCTTTTGGGTAAATTCACCATTGGCGTGGTTCGTACAAGCCGAAGCGCAGTTCGAAATAGGGAAAATAAAGCGAGATCTTGGCAAATACAATTACACTCTATCTGCTTTGCCTCAGGAGGTGATAGAAACGGTAATAGACATAATCCAAAAACCACCGGCCGACGGCAAATACGAAAACCTAAAAAGCAACCTTAATCCATCGACACTCTATAAGTGAAGAAAAAAGGATTGAGAAAATTTTAAATAATGTCGAATTAGGCGATAGAAGACCGTCGGAATTCTATCGTTCATTATCCAATATCGCAGGATCAAGTGACGCAATAAACGAGAAACTGATCCGCAACTTATGGACAAGACACTTACCTCAACCAATTGCTATCGCTTTGATTCCTCAAACCGATAAGTCAGTTGAAGAGCTATTAACATTAGCTGACAAAATTTGGGACGCTCTTCCCAATTCCAAATTTGTATGTGGAATAGAAACAAAACCCACAGTCTTTTCTCTTCAGGAAGAAATTTCTGAACTTAAGAAAAAAATTCAAGAATTGACATTACGTAATAGAAGGTATCATAATAGCCAAAGGTCCCGCAGTCGCTCGAAGAACAGAAATAATACCCAAGATAAAAAAGATGAACTTTGCTGGTACCATGAAAAATATGGAAATAAAGCTAAAAAGTGCATCAAACCCTGCAAATTTAAACCCCCTCTCAACCAGGAATCGAATTTACAAAAAAACTAAAAGATTCCCCTACAATTGCGGCTAGTGGGGGATTACCTTCTCAATCACGCCGTTTATACGTTAGAGACCTCAATAACAAAATTAATTTCTTAATTGATACAGGAGCTGATGTCTCCACTGTACCACAATACCTCTTCGCACACACTGCAAATGCTTGTGATTACAACTTAACCGCAGCCAATGGATCTCCTATCACGGTTTATGGCAGCAAACTATTAAAAGTGAATATAGGTCTACGGCGAGAATTTGTACACCCATTCCTAATCACGTCGGTAAATAAACCTATAATTGGCGCGGATTTTCTCGAAAAATTTGGCATTCTCGTAGATTTACAGAACAGAAAACTAGTAGATAATCTCACACAGTTAACTTTTGTCATGAACCCCACAAAGGCCGATACGCCAACTCCGCTGAATTTCAATATCGACAATAGATATGGAACATTATTAAAAAACTTTCCTACAATATGCCAACCACCCAATTTTAATTGCAATCTTAAACACACTGTGCAACACCACATAGTGACCAACGGCTCACTCCCGTCATCTCGTCCAAGAAGACTGAACCCTTTCAAGCATAAAGCCGCCGAGTTGGAGTTCCAACATATGGTTCAATTAGGAATTTGCTGACCGTCAGCATCACCAGTATCTTCCCCATTGCACATGACACCTAAGAAAGACTGGCGTCCATGCGGAGATTCCCGCAGACTTAACGCAATAACAATCCCGGACAGATATCCTGTCCCACATATACAGAATTTTTCTATGAATCTAGGCGGTTGTAAGATATTCTCAAAAATCGACCTAGTAAGAGCATACCACCAGATACCGATGGCGACCGAAGATGTTTAAGACAGCAATTACCACTCCGTTTGGTCTCTTCGAGTTTACGCGTATGCCCTTCGGTTTAAAGAACGCGGCGCAAACCTTTCAAAGATTTATTAATCAGGTTGTTAACGGTCTGGAATTTGTATTCGTGTACATAGACGACATTTTGGTTGCTAGTCGAGATGATAAGGAACATGAAGATCACCTTAAACGCCTTTTTCAAAGGCTTTCGGACTACGGTTTGAGCATTAAACCCTCCAAATGCCTCTTCGGTGTCTCCGAATTAAACTTCCTCAGCCACACTATATCAAAGCAAGGTATCCTGCCTTCTACCGAAAAAGTGGAAGCTATCAAAAACTTATCAACCCCAACCACGATTAAACAAATTCAAAAATTTGTGGGAATGGTCAAAAATACTGACACCAATCCACAATCATCTTGCTCTGCTTCTGAGACAAAAGGGATCTAAAAAGCAATTTACTTGGACCGAAGAATGCGAAACAAGCTTTGGCTCCACTAAGGAAGCACTAGCCAACGCCACGCTCCTAAAACATCCAATAGAAGATGCCTCTTACAGCATTACAACGGACGCCTCTAATACAGCGGTCGGAGCAGTACTGCAACAACTAACCGCAGGAAATTGGCACCCGCTAGCTTTCTTTTCAAAGAAATTGTCTCCAGCTGAAGTGAAATACTCGGCGTTTGATAGAGAGTTATTGGCCATTTACCTAGCAATCAAACACTTTAGATATTTCGTAGAAGGACGAAATTTCACGATTTTTACGGACCACAAACCATTAACAATGGCCATTCCTTCAAAAACCGAGCTATCACCACGGCAAACTCGGCATTTGGATTATACAGGGTGTTTGGCACTCCGTGTGCCACCTTGTAAGAGGTTATTCCTTGATATATTTGGAGAAAAAAATTGTTCTACAGGGTGGGTCAATTTTCAATATTAGTGGAGATACAGGGTGGTTAAGGAAAGTGTTTTTGACCGGTACCCTCACTCACTTAAAACGTTATATCTTGAAAACGAATAATCACAAGGCAAAGTGTTATAACTCGTTTTTTAGGGAATCGAATTTTCTTTCATTTGATGTAACAGCCTAAATTGTAACTGCACCCAATCTTGAGATATTTACTCGAAAACACAAATTTTTGCTACGTCAACCCTAAAAATTCAGTGATCAATGTAGTTTTTCTCAGAAAACCCTATTATAAAAATGTCATTTTAATTTTATTTTTTTATGAGCCGTATTATTACCTACAAAAGCTGCATACATATGTATGAGTTACGATTAACATTTTGGAAGTAACAGGTAAAAATACATATCGCATAAAAATTAAATATTTAAAAGTCAGTGCATAAAGTGGACCACGTTTAAAAACCTGCTTAATTTGTCGGTAGTACTACAGTCATTTCTACCATGGTGGAATAGGGACTTACGGCACATCAGGCAGGATTCGAGAAGACTGTTTAATGCAGCAAAAGCTAGTGGCACTTTAAAAGACTGGGCCAAGTACAAGTCGAGTTTGAGGGACTATAAAAGGTCAATAAAAAAGGCTAAAAGACATTCTTGGACTATCTTCTGTGAAACAATTGAGAGCACTAGCGAGGCTGCCAGGCTGAGAAGAGTACTTTCAACCGATCCAATCGTACCCACCGTTCTGCAAAGAAGTGATGGTACGTGGACTGGGAACAACAGGGAAACCTTAGAACTTCTCATGGAGACCCACTTTCCAGACTGCACAACCCAAGCGAGTGATACGTGCTTAGGGAACCAGTCAGGAATGCTGGAAAATCCGTCACTGGGCACCATAGAGGAAGTTATAACCAAGGAAAGAATGGCGTGGGCTATTCAATCCTTCGCGGCGTATAAATCACCAGGGATGGATGGAATTCTGCCCATAATGCTTCAGGAAATTCATCCCTTGGCTATTAGTTATTTATAAAAGCTGATTATACTACTCGTACGTTCCGATTGCTTGGAGACGGGTTAAAGTAATATTTATACCGAAGGCGGGTAAACGGGGCCACACAATGGCCAAAGACTTTAGACCCATTAGCTTAACCTCTTTTCTGATGAAAACCCTAGAAAGGTTGCTCGAGATCTCCTTTAGATGCAATCTGGACATAAACACTCTCTCTACAGCACAACATGCGTACACGAAAGGTAAATCGGTAGAAACCGCTCTACATGAGGTAGTAAGAACCATAGAGAGTACGCTGCATAATAAAGAATACACAATGGGTGTCTTTCTAGATGTTGAAGGAGCCTTTAATAACGTTGAGAGGGATGCCATTCGAAAAGCTCTGCTGAATGCAGGGGCTGACCTGGGCATTACCAACTAGATCGACGGCATGCTTTAAAGTAGAATGACACATGCATCCATTGGTGAGAATTAAATATCTGGAACTGTGTCCAGAGGTACCCCGCAGGGGGGAGTTCTATCACCACTACTTTGGGTATTAGTCGTCGATTCTGTTTTATCCCAGCTCGAGAGGGATGGGATCAAAGTGGTAGCGTACGCTGATGACCTAGTTATACTGGTATCTGTCAAATTTCTACCCACGATAGCTGAACTAGTGCAGGGAGCACTACGGAAATTGTACAAATGGGCGGCAAGTTGTGGTTTGGGGGTTAACCCCACAAAAACTGAACTGGTTCTTTTCACTCGAAGGAGAGCAATACCCCCATTCACATTTCCAAAAATATGTAATACCATTCTGGAGCTTAAAACTGAAGCTAAGTACCTGGGAATTATTCTTGACGCTAAGCTTAACTGGAAGAAAAACCTTGATGAGCGCATCAAGAAAGCAACAATTGCCTTCTATACTTGCAAGAAGGCCTTTGGCAAGAAATGGGGGATAAAGCCCGCAATGGTTCACTGGATGTACATCTCTATCGTAAAGCCCATTCTTCTTTATGGTGGCCAGGTATGGTGGACAGCCCTGGACAAAAGCGTGCACAAGAATAGTCTAACGAAAGTGCAGAGAGCGGTTTGCTTAGGCATCACGGGCGCTTTGCAATCAACGCCAACAGCTGCAATGGAGATTATGCTGCTTCAAGAATGCTGCTGCCAAGAGCGCCCTGAGACTAAAAGAGTCTGGTGGCAGCTGGAAATCTGCGGATTACGGGCATAGCAAAATTCTTTCATTATTTCCAGATTGTGGGCTTAGTGAACTCACCGACTATATAACTCCGTTTTTAAGCTTGGATACAGGATTCCATACCCTTTTCCCTACTAGGGGGAACTGGGATAATCAAAAAGTGATAAGGGAATCTGAAGTTGCTATATTCACGGATGGGTCAAAAATGGATACTGGAACGGGGGCAGGGATCTTCTCAGCCGACATGAACATTCAAGTATCCTTTCGTTTGCCGGACTACTGCAGTATTTTTCAAGCTGAGGTTTTTGCCGTAAGCAGTGCAGTGGACATACTAAATTCCGCAACAAATCTTCCCAAAGAGTCGTGTATAAAGATTTACATAGACAGCCAAGCAGCAATGAAAGCTCTAAGCTCCAACCTAGTCAAGTCAAAGCTAGTGAGGGAGTGAAGGGAGCGTCTGAAAACATTGGGACACAAAGGGATACCAGGAAATGAGGCAGCCTGTTGAGACTGCAATATCCCCTGGATATTACAGTCAGAAAAATGAATAGGTTACGGAGGAATTATTTTGTTTGTACCTGAAAATGGGTCCCGGCATTCGTTAGAACGCCGCAGTAAGAACCCAGGAAAAGAAGGTATAAGCGCCTCAGAAAGAGACGCAAATTACCTTTGAGTTTTGAGCTGGAAAAAGAATTATTTATTAAGTTTTGCGGATAACTTACTGGTTCCAACTTTCAAGTGAAAAAATGCAAAAAGATTGTCGATGGTTAATTTAAAATAAGTACTTTTATTTTTTAAGACGTCTGTCGGTTCTGGTTTTTACAAAATACTGAGCGCTTAATACTAGCTAACACTAAACTTATATATTAAAAAAGTGCCGACTGACACGTAACTGAGTGTTGTCTTCCGCTTTGGGAAAACACTCAGTTACATGTCATTCGGCAAAACATTGCTGACATTAAGTTCCGGGTCTTGGTCTCGGTCGCACATTGCGTGACGAAATCTGAAACTCCAAACAATTGTATTTTGTTTGTAGCTTCGACCTTGGCCGGGCAATATGAACCGGCGCTTAAGTCCGAATCCGCAAGTTAGCAATATTACTTAAAGATACTTAACACTACCGGCATTTCCAGTAGGTCAGTAGACAAACAGAGTTATTTACGTTAATTATTACGAAACTGACCTACCGGCAATGCGGATACGAGGGGAAATCCAAACATCTGGATTTGATCAGAGAATAGGGATGCTGCTACAATGCTGGGTACAACATCCCTCCCCATCCGATGAGTTTGGATTCACCCTCATATGTTTACATCGAATCGTCTTAAAACTAGTTATTAACAATACTATCTTAATTTAGTTACTAGAACTAAATGTTTTATCTATACTGTATTATCTTAATTATACTGGTTAACAGTAGGCGAACGTTATGCTATTATCTGAACTTTTCTTCGGGGCCTCGAAACACACTGGAACCTCATAGAACACTGGAGCTCGTGGTGGTGGCTCTGTTGGTCTCTGCACTCTCGGAGCTGTTTTGGTGACCTGAAGGTGTTGTGGCCATGAAGGTGTCTCCTCTGCTGTATGAGAGCTCATCTCTGTTAATTCGAAACTCCGAACGGGATGGCTCACTGGCAGTACGGCGCGACTGTTTGATCGGCGTGTGACAAGGAATCGAAGACCAATAAGGCAGGCTACAGATGAAATTACCAGCAATATGCCCACAGTAAGTATGGAGTACCGATGTATTGTTATTTCGCCGATCCGCTCGTTAAATCGGCCCGTATCCCGTGTAGACATCAGATCATTGTGTAACTCGTCTAGTGATTTACGACCTTCAGCTAGTGAGTCAGCAACATCTTTGTGATCTCCCACCATGAGGGGTAGAAGTTTCCTGGGCTGTCCCAAAGCGTTGGGCGAGATGATCGTGATTACTTGTGGAGCCTGGATATTTCATGGAGAGACGCAAATACGTTGTTGAGAGTGATGCAAGATTATCACTTTTCGTTGTTCGTTCAGTTTCCGGGGTCGTGGTTGCATAAGTCGTAGACGTCTGTTGCTTCACATGGCACTTCGGATATATGAGAGGTTCAGCTTGCGCACCCAATGGTTACTGGCCATTTTGGATTGAACTGAATTTGTTTACACTTATTCATTTGCCTGTAGGCTGCGTTGACTGGTCTAATACTAGAAAGTTGCGATAATTAAATTAGACGACCGGTGTTTGTTTGAGCATTCAGGACTAAACTACAGTTGTATACGAATAAAAAACATTCATATTTCGCTGTTGTATCGTTGTTGTATCATTGTTGTATCGTTGTAGAACACTTCCTTCTACCCTTGCGTTGAAAGTCCTCTGTACGGTGTATAACGAAAACTAAGAGCGTCCTCCCTCCCTCCGTTAAGTGTTCTTCACGATCTCGAAGAAGTAAGTGCCATTGATTGTTTCGATGTGGTTAATAGCATACACACATGTCCTGTCAAAAACATAACCAGTGTTGTTGCCATACGAAGTTTCTTTTCTTTAAAAATTGTTTACGTACAAATTGTTTAATTCTTATATACATTACTTCGCAATTATTCTACTAGTTATATACATATTTTTATATATTTTTATCTACATGAACAAAATAAGTTGTTAACATCCGGTTTTATATTTTATCCTTAACATCTATGTATTTATCTACATAATTTATAATTTAAAAATTCTTTTCTTATGTCCTATTTCTTTCGGAATTTTTATTTTTCGTTATAATGAATGTTTTTTCAACAAAAATTTTCAATTTGAACTGTTTTTTTTTTATCAAAAATTTGTTATTAATTTAGTCTTTATATTATTTTTTCCCGTTTTGATTTGCTTAAATATTTTTATTATTTAGTCAACGAAATTTAATTAGTCTTCAGTTTTTTTATTTGTGTGAGTGAGTGTTAAGTATAGTTTTCTTATGTATGTATTGTTAACCTGAAAGAAAATAAAATTATATATATATTATTTCTCGGCTCTGGGCTTGAGATACGTTTTGTTACGTATGTTGCCCGCCGAGGACTTAGCTTTTTTGCTCTTAAGATTATTGAAGACTGGAACACGGTCAGTGTTTATAGGAAAATCGTCAGGAGTGTTTGCAGTAGGTATCCATAGTTTATTTGGTTTCACTTTTGCGAAAGTGTTTCCGTTGTGAATACCCGAACTGAGTTCCTGAGATTTCTCTAATAAATTTCCCTTTGAGACTGGTACTCGCGGCTGCGTAACTTTCTGTGTACGAGCTTGAATGCACCGGCCTCTGCCTTGCTGATTCAATTGCGTCAATCTCTTAAGTGGAAATTTCGCTGCTATCTCGCGTTCGTCGTTGAGAAGTATTAGTGTTTTGGTAGTCGTATCTATTACGGATCGGTTCCATAAAAAATCCCGACCTAAAATTCCATCGGCTGGAATTCCTTTCAGATCGTCTACCAAATGCCATTTTGTTCTGAAACGTAGTTTAGGGTGAAGTCCTATTAGAGCGATGCCTAAGGTTCTACTTAAGCCACCAAATACTCCACCTAACTGTCTTCTTTCGTGTTTGTCCATCTTTAGAAGGGTCTTCATCGCCGATTGACGTAAAAGACTCGTATCGGCCCCTGTGTCCACTTGCACTACAATCTTGCCAGATTTTGCTAGGGAACAAGGGAACTCGATGAATACATCGTCGTCGATGTCCTTCGGTAACGTGTTCAGGGTGGATTTTTTAGTGCAATCCATACCCTTCCGTTTTTTGTGCGCACGTTTTATTCGTCTTCGCGCCGGACAAACTGTTGGTTTTGCCTCACATCCGAGTACGTTTGTTCGGATAAATATGTAGGTGAGGTGCAAGAGCTGAAGGAAGCTGGTACCCAGGTTTGAGTTCGTGCTCTCCCGGGGATTGTTTTGCTCCCTTTTTCTAGCCCTTTTTATTTTTTGATTCCTACGATGTGTCGTTTTTTTACTAACTGAATTTATCGTATTGATGCTTATGTGTTTATTGTTAGTGTCGATACTAACGTTTTTGGGGTTTGAACTTTGAATATTATTTTTCGGAGCGCAGCGTTGTTTGTCGAGCTGGTCCTCTAATCGTTTTCGGTAATTTTCCAAAAAACTTCTTTTGTGAAAACAAGTATCCTCGCTATGACCTAGCCTTGAACACCATTCACATTTTAACTTGGTAATGTGGTTTGGATTGGAGTTTTGGACCGAGGAAAATCGGTTTTCTTGTGAAAGATTTTCTTTTGGTTTGCGGTTTTAAATTGACCGCTATTTTGAAATGCTAACGATGTGTGATGCCCAGTTTGTATGTGGTTAGGTGAGTTACCTATGAAGTGTTGATGGGCCTGTGAATTTTGGTGTGTTTGTAGTAAACCAATGGGATGAGTGTAACCTATTTGATGCAATGCTCCTGGGCCTTTAAAGATCATATGGTGATTGCAATTTATCCTCAGCGAAATACTGACGGCTTGCTCTACTAGTTCGTCGAATGATTTTTCGGTGCTAGTGAGCATGGATTGCCGGACTACTGGATTGAGAAAACCCATTTTAAAAGTCCTTATAACCGACTCGTTTATCTCGGATAGTAAGGTCACTGAGTCTGCAGTAGTATATTGGTCATCGATAATTTTGTGAGCTGTCGTCCTAAGACTCTCCAGACGCCTTGAGAAACCTTTAATGTCTTCTGTTGCTGTCTGGTGTGTCATCCTGATCTCCCACAATACCCTATCGAGCGTTTTAGTTGTACTCGTATAGTAGTACTCGTGTATCCTATCCGTTTGATTCGGAGTTCGGATTTCATTAAAAATGGGAAGAATTGGAGAGACTGGCTCACTAGTTGCTTCGTAAGATAACATTTTTGGAAAAAAAAAAAAAGTAGAAATTTTCACTGGTGCTAGTATTTTGTAACCAGCTACGAAGCGGCTCAGTATTTAAACCAGCCATAAAGTTTGAGATTGAAGAAGCTTTAATGTAAAACTTTAAATAGTATGTTGTTTTTGAGTTAAAATTTGAAAAATTAGAAAATTTGATTAACATTGAAAAAAAATCAAATGGTTGTCCTACGAATTTGTAATGAGAAATCGAAATAGAATTTAGTCGTAAGCGAGAATTACTAGCAGTAACGCTATGTTATGAGTAAAACAATCTGTCTGAAATTGCGAGTCTTCTAAATCTTCCTCTTCACAATAACAATGAGAAATGTTAGACTCGTAAGTAAAAGATGTAGTGAAATGTAGATTCTACTTGTTAGTATAAATACTAACAAGTCACAATCCGGCTGCGCCAATGTTGAGACTGCAATATCCCCTGGATATTACAGTCAGAAAAATGAATAGGTTACGGAGGAATTATTTTGTTTGTACCTGAAAATGGGTCCCGGCATTCGTTAGAACGCCGTAGTAAGAACCCAGGAAAAGAAGGTATAAGCGCCTCAGAAAGAGACGCAAATTTCCTTTGAGTTTTGAGCTGGAAAAAGAATTAGGTATTAAGTTTTGCGGATAACTTACTGGTTCCAACTTTCAAGTGAAAAAATGCAAAAAGATTGTCGATGGTTAATTTAAAATAAGTACTTTTATTTTTTAAGACGTCTGTCGGTTCTGGTTTTTACAAAATACTGAGCGCTTAATACTAGCTAACACTAAACTTATATATTAAAAAAGTGCCGACTGACACGTAACTGAGTGTTGTCTTCCGCTTTGGGAAAACACTCAGTTACATGTCATTCGGCAAAACATTGCTGACATTAAGTTCCGGGTCTTGGTCTCGGTCGCACATTGCGTGACGAAATCTGAAACTCCAAACAATTGTATTTTGTTTGTAGCTTCGACCTCGGCCGGGCAATATGAACCGGCGCTTAAGTCCGAATCCGCAAGTTAGCAATATTACTTAAAGATACTTAACACTACCGGCATTTCCAGTAGGTCAGTAGACAAACAGAGTTATTTACGTTAATTATTACGAAACTGACCTACCGGCAATGCGGATACGAGGGGAAATCCAAACATCTGGATTTGATCAGAGAATAGGGATGCTGCTACAATGCTGGGTACAACAAGCCGATGAGCTGGCCAAAACTGGATCTGAAATGGCTGCTATACATGCAACACAAGCGGTAAAAATACCGCTCAAGAGTAAGAAGAAGAGAGCGTTAGGCATCTACTTTGTGAGTGTCCCCAGCTAGCCAGCTGTAGGTTCAGAGCCAGACTCGGGGACATGGCCGGAGCACGAATTGATGAACTAGCCAAGTTCATTCGCATCTGTAGCTGGTTCGACTAGCTTTCCCCTGTAGCAATGCTACGATAACTCCCTATATGGGACGTCATTAAGGTGTCACGGGTGTGGTATCACAATGGACCAACCGAATGGTCTAAGTGAGTCGATCCATAGTTTGGATGGCTGCCACTATAACCTAACCTAACCTAGTACTACAGTATTTTTATTGCACATTTATTACTATTTAAAGTATGAAGGAAAACAATGAAATGTAAGTGAGTTTCAACATAATTGATGCTTTTACCTGGACGTGGTAGGTACTACTGGATGCGGTACTATGCCTTTTATAATAGAGTGTCTTACATAATAAAAAGCCTGTAAAAGCAAAACTACCTTCATATTTTTCTCAGTTTTAGTTACGTTGCTAAGAGAAGAAGGTGTCAGTAGAATTTAAAAAATTATTTCTAAATGCCTGAGTACTCCAATGAAGAATATGCTGACATGATATTAATTTATGGAGAGTGTGACCAAAATGCACGAGCCGCGCGAAGGCTTTACCACCAAAGACATCCTCATCGACGGACACCTAGCAGGAGAGTATTTCAAGACGTTTACAGGAGAATTAGGGAAACTGGCAGCGTTAGAACAAGGAGAGTAAATGCAAATCCTGCGCCTATAATCGCTGTTCAGATTGGTGAAAGAATACTGCAAGCAGTGCAAAATATCCATTGATCAGTATCCGACGTTTGGCATTGCAGTTTAACATATCTACTTGGAAGGTTTGGAGTATTTTAAAAGTAGAACGCTTCCATGCCTACCATCACACACCAGTACAGGAGCTGCTACCCATTGATTTCCCCAAACGGATGGAGTTTTGCAATTGGCTCCTTGAACGACAAATAGATGACGACAATTTTTTCAACAATATTCTGTGGACGGATGAGTCCCAATTTACCAGAGACGGTATCACAAACTTCCACAACCTACATACGTGAGCTGAGAGCAATCCACACACAAGAAGAGTGGCATCATTTCAGCACAGATTCAGCGTCAATTTATGGGCAGGTGTGATTGGTGACGATTTACTTGGACCTATTAGGCTTCCGCGTACTCTAAATAGCTCCAATTACTTACAGTTTTTATCAAATGATCTACAGGACTTGTTGGATGATATTCCACTGGTTCGATTAGCTTCCATGTTTTACCAACATGATGGTGCTCCTGCTCATTACGGCCGACAGATCACAGATTGGTTAAATTCCAATTATAGCAATCGCTGGATCGGTAGAAATGGACCGATACACTGGCCTGCAAGATCTCCTGATCTTACTATTATGGATTTCTTTGTATGGGGATGGATGATGGACCTTGTCTACGCAACGCCAGTAGAAACATTGGAAGATCTAAATATCAGGATCGATGCGGCAGCAATAGAAGTAAGGCAGCAGTTGAGGAATATGAATACCAAGAGAACACTCGCCAAACGAGCTTTAGCGTGCATTCAAAATGAAGGTGGCCATTTTGAACATTTATTATAATAAAAATATTTGAAATAAAAATATTTGAAATAAAAACCATTATTAAATTCTTTCAATTAAAGCAAGTAGCGTAGATCAACATGCACATGCACTGATTTTTTAAATATTTAATTTTTATGCGATATGTATTTTTACCTATTACTTCCAAAATGTTAATCGTAACTCATACATATGTATGCAGCTTTTGTAGGTAATAATACGGCTCATAAAAAAATGAAATTAAAATGACATTTTTATAATGGGGTTTTCTGAGAAAAACTACATTGATCACTGAATTTTTAGGGTTGTCGTAGCAAAAATCTGTGTTTTCGAGTAAATATCTCAAGATTGGGTGCAGTTACAATTTAGGCTGTTACATCAAATGAAAGGTAATTCGATTGCCTATAATACTTTGCCTTGTGATTATTCGTTTTCAAGATATAACGTTTTAAGTGAGTGAGGGTACCGGTCAAAAACAATTTTTTTAACCATCCTTTATCTCCACTAATATTGAAAATTGACCCACCCTGTAGAACAATTTTTTTCTCCAAATATATCAAGGAATAACCCCTTAGAGGGTGGCACACGGAGTGCCAAACACCCTGTATATCACAATTCACGACAGATATACAACATATTAATGGAAAATCCAACTATGTAGCCGACGCACTATCTCGAATACATAGCGTTGACTCAAGTGCCAGTATCCATAATCTAGAGAATTTAACAAATTTTCAGAAAACAGATGAGGAATTGCAAGCTATCCTAGCAAACACAAACAAAAATCAAACTAAATATAAATTAGAACTTATGAATATTCCTTTATCCCAAGAAGACATATGGTGCGAGATCAGTACAGGAAGAAATCGACCGTATATACCGAAACAACTACGAACACAACTGTTCGATTCTATACATAACCTACCACACCCTGGTGTACGGGCGACAAGAAAGCAACTTAGCTCCAGATACTTTTGGCCGTCAATGAATAAAGATTCGAACCATTGGTCGAAATCTTGCATAGGTTGCCAGAAAGCCAAAGTACAAAAACATACCCGGACGAAATTCGATCGTTTTGATTTGCCTTCACAAAGGTTCGAGCACATCCATATGGATGTGGTTGGTCCACTGCCGTCATCTGGAGGACATACTTACTTACTGACTGTCATTGACAGATTTACAAGATGGCCGGAAGCATACCCCATGAAGGATATAACCGCCCACACTATAGCGGAAACATTTGTCCAACAATATATTCCGCGTTTCGGCGTTCCACTGGAAATCACCATGGACCAAGGCAGTCAATTCAAATCAAAGCTTTTCTCAGAACTAACGAAAACCTTAGGGTCGCATCGTATTCACACAACCGCATACCATCCTCAGGCAAACGGATTAGTGGAACGATTTCATCGTCACATGAAAGCATCCATTTACACTCAAAAGAATATTTATTTCGCAACCGACCTTAACACATGTGAATTTGTGTTCTTCAGAGTAGACAAGATACGGGCAGGTTTACAACCCCCTTACAAAGGTCCATATAGGGTCATTCGACTGTAGTTACTCACTAACGAGTCTGATCAACTCTACATGTGGATAGGTACATCAATATCCGACGTAAGGAACTTACCTCAATTAGAATTTCACGTGAAGAAAGAAGATAAAAATGTAAGACGCGCACAAATAAATTTGCCAATATTAAAAATAAGTAATGAAAAGCGGATAGTTATGGAATACAGCGATAATCCTCACCGAGACTTAGGTCAGGCACTGGAGAAGCTTATATCCAAACTGAAAAGTATGAAAATACATAAACTAGCTCTATCAATGAAAGACAAGATATTCGAATACACAACAACAAAAGAATTGATAGCAGCATATAATAAAGTGCACAGTAAATTAAATAAAAATCATAGGCAAAATAATATACAAATAATATTATATAATCCGCCGGAAAGAGTGAAAAAAGTAACAGATCATCTAAGGTTAATCAGTGAATATCACGAATCCAAACATGGAGGTCACACGGGCATAAGAAGAACAATCGGGAAATTAAAACAACGCTACGTATGGAAAAAAAATCTGCCAACAGTCTGGGCGCAACTTTATTATTTTATGGGTAGAAGTCCGAAACGTGTTTAATGCTGAGATGCGGTATTGGGTACTATGCGACTGACAACCTAAAAAATAACGTTCCAAATAGCCTCCTGGTTATTTTTTGGGATGTCAGTCACATAGTACCCAACACCGTATCTCATCATTAAACACGTTTCGGACTTCTACCCATAAAATAATAAAGTTGCGCCAGATTTTTTTTATTTACTTACGTATTTTTTATCAATGGAATAATTCATAGTAGTAAAAGCGAATTCGATCACATTAAACCTAAGAGATTTTCGGAATCAGTGAAATCTTGAACAATACCCCCAGGGGTTTAATTGAGAAAAATACGTTTAAAGCTTATAGAAGTAAAAGTGAATTCCAAATCTCAATTAACCTTAGAAAAATATCAGAATTCGTGAATATGTACACAACCACTTTACACCTCCTTTGGGGTTGAATATCGAACAATTTTGAAGACCGTTACTAGGCGCTTATATAAATAGCCCGCAGAAGTAAAATTGCTTTGATAGCTCGACATGTTTAAAAGTTTTAACGAAGTTTGTGAAAATGTGGATTCACGGACATTTTTTTACTCAACCTCTGAACGCCAATAAAAATCTGAACTTTTTTTTAGCTTTAATTACTCTAATAGTACATCTACATATACGTACTAAGTTTCAACTTTCTAGCATAAGCCGTAACCACCCCTCTCCCCCGTACCTTGATACCCCTATCAAAAATTTTATTTTTCTAGTATGTCTCCATAGTGGCTCTATATAATCCTAAATTGTTAGCTTTCTATTCATTATGGTTTTCGAGAAATAAAAATCAGAATGTTTTCCTTTCTACCACCTTTTACCATCACCCCCAACACCCACATCACCAAAAATTTTTTCCCTACTAGAAGTTTACCTACCCCAACTCTTGTAAAATTTTCAAGATCATATCTGATACGGTTTCTGAGATATAAAAATTCCATTTCTTGAAAAATTGCTGTCTCCCCACTTTCGTGCTCTGCCTTCCCCCTCAAAAAATTTAGCTCCGGTAGACTCCTCTTGTGATCCCATATACAGAAACTAAATTTTATCTTCCTGGTGTAATTGGTTCGGAAGACATTGTAATCCAAAGTTTTTCCGACCGCCACCTCCGCCCCCCCCCCCCCAGGGGCAATTCCGAATTTTCTAAACATGCATACCTACTTCGACCTTCTCCGATTTTTTTTACTCCACTGCAATGTAGACTGTAATTAGCATTTACTGTAGTTCTGCGGAGCAATGCAAAGCACAGAACAGAAACATGATGGTGGATTTACCATACACTCAATGATTGAGGCGCGCCTCTATCTATACCATAAAATCAACCAATCAGATGGCTCGTGCAGTCGCAAGAGTCTATCATTCTTTAACTTTTTCTCCGACGCACGCTTCCATATGTGTACACACATCCAATGAACTGTGGTACCACACAATTCGCAGCTCATCGTATTTCTGTCGCACTTATAGGCAAGTTGCGCCGCAAAGGCATGTTGAGTGTAAATTGCACACAGCCGACAAAAACCGGTTTGCAATGACCTGATGGGGGTAGAGGCGAGCCTCGAGGCGAGCCTCAAGGGTGAGTGTAAACGCACCATGAAAAAGAGACTACAAGACAACATAACCGCCAAGAATGACGAAATTTGTGACCTTACCATCTCCGATTCTTTTGAAAATTTTTGTACTTTAAGAACTAGTGAAAAAAATAATTGAAATTCAATTTTCTGTTTCTATCTCATTTTTTTTGTTAGTTATAGTATGTTAAAGTTTTCGCAAAAATGATGTCCGAGTCCTCTTTGAAAATGAATATCTCTGGTAATTTTTATCCTGGAATAATAAAATATGGCTTATTTTAAAGGGGAAGGTTGTCGCAATAAAAATTATTCTTGACATTTTTTTCAAGGATAATGATTTTGTCCTTTATCCCTGAATATCTCAAAACGGTTTTTATACTCTAGATGAAATCATATAGAGTATTATAAGTTTAATCCAGCCCAAAAGTTTGTAACGCATAGAACCAAGCCTCGGACGAAAAAAAGTTATATATTATTTTTTGTTTATTTGTGGCCAAAAACCTCAAATCCGCCTGACGTCCGTCCGTCCGTCTGTCCGTGAACACGATAACTCAAGAACGCCTTCACCTAGGATCTTGAAATTTTGAATCTGGATGTTTGGTTGAATTTGTAAGGCTAAGTTCGTTAACGGGCAAAATCGTCCTACTCCTTCGAGTAGCTGCCATACAAAATGTCCTTAAAACACGTGTTCAAGAATATTGGTCCATAACTTCAGAAGGGTTGAAGCTACGACTTTGAAATTTTGTATGTGCTATTTTTCCAATAGCTGGAGCTAAATATATGATTATGAAGAAAATCCTGTCAGTCCTTCGTGTAGCTGCCATACAAATATCCTGTCAAAATGTATTCACTTAATTTACGAAACTCACAATAACTCAAGTAATCTTTTAGCTACGAATTCGGAATTTTGTACAAATTAGTTTTGAGTGAAAAGGAAGTTCGAGTTTACTAATCAGCGAAATCCTTTTTCTCCTTCTGGTAGCTGCCATACAAAATGTCCTTAAAACATGTGTTCAAGAATGTTGGTCGATAACTTCAGAAGGGTTTAAGCTACGACTTTGAAATTTTGTGTGTTTTATTTTCCCAATAGTTGGAGCTAAATGTATGATTATGAAGAAAATCCTGTTAGTCCTTCGTGTAGCTGCCATGCAAATATCCTGTTAAAATGTCTTCACTTAATTTGCGGAACCCACTATAACTCTAGTAATCTTTTAGCTACGAATTCGGAATTTTGTACAAGTTAGTTTTGAGTAAAAAGGAAGTTCGGGTTTACTAATCAGTGCAATCCTTTTACTCCTTCTGGTAGCTGCCATACAAAATGTCCTTAAAACACGTGTTTAAGAATATTGGTCAATAACTTCAGAAGGGTTTAAGCTACGACTTTGAAATTTTGTATGTGTTATTTTTCCAATAGTTGGATTTAAATATATGATTATGAAGAAAATCCTATTAGTCCTTCGTGTAGCTGCCATACAAATATCCTGTTAAAATGTCTTCACTTAATCTACGGAACCCACTATAACTCAAGTAATCTTTTAGCTATGAACTCAGAATTTTGTAGAAATTAGTTTTGAGTAAAAACGAAGTTCGAGTTTACTAGTCGCGAAATCCTTTTACTCCTTCTGGGTGCTGCCATACAAAATGTCCTTAAGACACGTGTTCAACAATATTTTTCGATAACTTTTGAACGCTTCAAGCTACGAATTTGAAATTTTCATTTCACGTTCATTTTTAAATGGTTCCAAGGAAAAGGATAAATATGTAAGAAATCGAGTGAGTCCTTCCTGCACCTCCCATGTGAAGTCCTTTAAAAAGGACTTTTTTTTTCGATGACTTATCCAGTTCAAGATATGAAATTAAACACTGAATATTGTCTTTTAGTTTTAAGTAGCAATCTAATGGCAGTCCTTAATAAAGGACATACAACATGCACACACGTAATTCTACTTTATCCCCAACTACAATATAAATCGGAGTTCAGTATTCATCTAGAGTATTATACGATTGGCTTGCAGCCGATCGTGACTGCAGTATGTTTTTTTTATATTTTTTAGGCTATACTGTTTTTCAAAACATACCAAAAAATTAACTTGGGATCTCAATGGGATCGGGGTCAAAAAAATCGAAGAACATTATAGTGGTTCTCAATTATTTTATAGAAAAAGGGTCATTTAATCAAGAATCGCCAAAAGTGTGACCTTATCATCGCCGATTCTTTTGAAAATTTGTGTACTCGAAGAATTAGTGAAAAAAAATATGATTTCAAGTTTTTGTTTCTATCTGATTTTTTTTGTTAGTATAGTATGTTAAAGATTTTCCGAAACAGATGTTCGAGTCCTCTTTGAAAATTCATATCTCTGGTAATTTTTATCCTTGAATAATAAAGTAGGGCTTATTTTAAAGATTGTTGTTGTTTTTGTTAGTTTAAAAATGAGATAAAAACAAAAACTTGAATTTCAATTAATTTTTTCACTAGTTCTTCAAGTACAAACATTTTCAAAAGAATCGGAAATGGTAAGGTCACAACTTTGGCGATTCATGATGGAATGACTCATAATTAGATGAAAACAATATGATCCCGTTTTTGCTAAGTGCAGTCTATGTAGCGAAATTCACACAGAACTTGATCAAACAAAATAGCCAAATCAAAAAAATTTCTGCCCCCCCAACAGCAAAGTCTGGATCCGCCACTGGCAGGTAATGACCGCCTAGTGCAGCAAATATTGCTGACCATACACACAACAATATTGTGACTTGACGCGTCCCGATTTATGTGTGAAATACATTTTTTATATGTAAGTTAGGATAGGTACATTTTTTATAAGTAAGTTAGAATAGCCACATTTTTTTATGAATAAGTTAGAATAAGAAATTAACTAATAAGTATATTTTAAGTGCACATTTTTTCAATATAGAGTTTAGGTTAAGTATTGTATAAAAGGAAAGCGATAGCCCATACTCAGGGCCATTCGATTAATAAAGTTACGCCAGGCAACGTGCCGCTACAGAACTTAAAGTTATTCGTTTGCTCACTTAAATACCGGCATCGTGCCACGTCATCTTACGGCTCAATTCCGTTTCTCCTCAGATAGAATTTGAGTATCTGGCAAAATTGCCTAAGCCATCCGCGGGACCAGCCGCTCCAAAATCTGGTAAGTCTTCTCCCTTCGCCTTCGGAAACAAATCATACTAGAAATTAATGGAAAGACAATATCAATAAATATAGACCGCTTAAAGCCCGCGTACACTCTATCGGATTAACAGAGTGCAATATCATGAATTAACGCTACGCTGGAAGGGGAGTGTGTAGTGGTATCATAAAAATACCACAAAAGCATTTCTATTTTAAAATTTATTGCAAGCGGTAATCGTGAATACATTTAAATAAAAGTATTTGAATTCGAAATTTAGTTTGCGTTAACCGTGAATTCTCCTAAACAAAAACACTTTATTCTAAAATTCGATTTAAACGATAACCGTGATTCTAATTAAACAAAGCATTGGATGCTAAAAATAAAATTCGGGATAATTACAAAGAAGAGCCGCGAATGCATTTAGGCAAAATCCCATTGTGTAAAATTTAATCCGCACCGTTGTTCCAAAACGGAAAATATTCCTCGCTATATACATTATTGAATTCCACAGATTGTAGCCAGGTACCTGAAATAATCCTAGCTAAAACTAGAAGTAAGTAGAAAATTGTAAATGTTTTTAGAAATAAAATTTTAGTCTATTCGCAACTCTCGTCGGAGACGGAGACTTTTATTCTAGAACATCAATTCATTCGAAAGCTTCCTAAGTCCAACCAATCCCAATAAACTCTTTGAGTTGACTGTAAAACATTGTTGAATTTATTGTATATTCAATTCCAATGTATGAACAGTAATTATTCGAAAAATTAATAATGTATTCTGAAAAATGAATCAAGCATATGGTTGCTTAAGAAATGGGAAGATTTTTCCGGGAATTTATTGCTTTTATGTACATTTTTAACTGCCTGTGCTTCGATACGAAAGCAAATGTCCATAAATATTTAAGAGGACCAGATTGTTCTATTATTTGACAGTAATGACATAAAAAGTGATGCTTTGGTTTCAATGTGTCGAAAAATAATTCTGAATACCTCCTGTTGTGATATATAATAAATTTTTGCAATTCCAGAAGATCATCAGTTTAAAATTTTTAATATTATCTTTGTCATATCTTGTCGTTATCGATATTCTGTTACGGTCACATTCGTTCCCGTTCAAGCTGAAAGGAAGAGAAGAATAAAAATTAAATATAAATCAAGTAATATACGCTATGCAGAGAGAAATCACTGATAACTTACCTGCTGATCCAGGGCATTCCTTGCGAAGCAGCTTCATCTTTTCGATATCTAAAAAGAAACAACACCAAAAGGGAATTAGTTAAAGCATTATTTGGTAAAACATAACTTCGGTAAAACGGAAGAGGAGCTGGAAGATGGTTATAAAAACGTAGGATTAGGGATTATTAGCAGTAGGATTATTTAGGATTTAGGATTAAGTGAATTAATAGGATATGTAGGAATTATTAGGATTATTTAGGATTTAGGATTAAGTGAATTAATATGATATGCAGGAATTATTAGGATTATTTAGGATTTAGGATTAAGTGAATTGCTATGGTAGGTAGGAATTATTAGGTTTAGTTAGGATAGTTTAATTTAGGATAGGAGTAGGATAGAATAATGGGAGAAGTCACGAATACAAAACAAAACAAAACAACACAACAAAACAAACACAGCGCAACACAACACGCAACGTACTGCAGCCGAGCCAGGGACGAACATTGATCATTACATACGAAAAGAAACACCTCACGCGACGTAAACAAACACATCACATCACATCACTCAACACGAAATCACAACACGGAAAATGTCAACAAAACTTCATAAACGTAAACATTGACACCTACACTTCATCGAAGACGGAGAAATGTCAAATCTGACTTTGCGATGCGAACATGGCGGACTTTCACGGCGAGAAGTGCAAGTCGATAAGACAGTTCAGCAAGGTTTGGGTCCATGATAAAAAGTCGGATGGTGAATATTAAGTGGACACCGAATCAACTGAGATAAAAGTTAACGAAATAGGAGAAAGCTAGTAGTTTTGAGTGAATGACCTGGAGAAAACGTTCGTTGACCCAGGAAAACGGGGATTTACCGATGTAAAAAGCTGACCCGAGGTTTCGCGGGAAGTGCAGCACCCGAAAACGGGCTCTTGGGATCAAGTGTGAGCGACAGTGAGGACGAAGTATTTTTTTAAGTGGAGAACTTTTTGGCGGTTACATTAAAAATAACCAGAGGTACGTGCGTCGAGCGTCACAAGTCGGTGACGGCACGAGTAGAGCGAATTTATTTTGTGCGAACCAGAAGAAGGTATCCAGAGTAGCAGAATACCGATTTCGAGGCTCCAGGATTTGAACCGGAATAAGTGCAAAAAGTGCGAAAAATCTGAATAGCACCAAGCGAATCAACGACTTCGTCGGAAGCCTTCGTGGGCCAACACACCAGCGGCGCCCTAGTTTTAAGGTCCTTAGCCAGGGTAGAATAATTGTAAGTAAGTAATTTATTCTTGAGACGACTACTTCGTCAGTTTAATCAAAAGTGAAATTAGATTTGTTTCCATACCAAACCTGGAATTTCTTTTATTTGATGTAAATTTCGTGACGTGTTTCAGCTCGCCTTCCGTTGAGTTATTACTTTGATTTCACGCGTATTTTTCCCGAATCAGTGATTCGATCGGGGAAAGGTTAAGAGCGGGGCCCTTAAATAAAAGAATCACTGGCGCCCACGACTCTTCTCTGGGTTGGCCGGACAAGGCCCGTTCGCCCCCTTTTGTATAGGGGTTTTTAATACGGTTTTCCACCGGGGAAAAACGGTAATAATTCGAGAGTACCAAAACTGCTATCCAGGCAAACAGAACGCTACCCAGTTATATTTTATGTTTGTATGTAGATAAACGTCAAATTGATAAATAGGTGCTAACTTAATAAATTAGGCGACAAATTAATAAATAGACGCCAAATTTATATTAGCCTAGGGCGCCCAGGAGGCTTAATCCGGCTCTGTGCTTCGTTATCCATTATTAGTACTTTTGGTTTACCAATTATTCCAAGTGAATTTGATAATACCGGCAGTATATCATTGCATTTCCGTGACTTCAGTTTTTGCACGGAGGCAAATTTGCTGAATTTGTCAATCATCGTGAGATACGGATCTTTATGTGTTCGTAGCCAAATATTCATGTGAACGATCTCCCTGGGGTTTTCCGGAGTTGGTGTTAGTTTAAATGGTACCTTAGGTGGGTTTCTGTCGTATTTCGCTTAATGGCATGTTGCGCAATCGTTAATGATTTCTTAAATGGTTCGCTTTAGAGTCACTTTATACGAACTCACACTACCATCCATTATCAAGATAATGGATGTTTGTGTTAGTTCGTATACAGTGACTCTAGTTCGCTTAAGGTTTGGGTAGTAAATTCTTTCTTTTAGGATTTCGTATATTTGAATGGTTATATTGATTTTGGTTCTGATTATAATTTTGGTTGTATGATTGTCAGTTATAATTGTTTGTAAAAGAATAATTATTTTCATAATATAAGCCACTTTCTAGTATCAAGTTCGCGGCTTCTGTAAGGGTAGATACATTGTTTGTTCTAATAAAGCATACCTTAAAACTAGGTATTATTCTTAGAAATGCGTATAATGACAATTTCTCATTAAGTCTAGGTTTAAGAGCTTCTTTATTTTCCATTTCGCCATCTAATAGATATTTATCGTTTAATTTAACTAAATTTTTTGATATTCTAGAAAATAATTGATGAATCGGTGCGTTACGGTTGGTTGAAAGTATTTCAGCTGCTAGGTCTTCATGGGATTACTTTATACCGGAGGCTGATTTCAATTGGCTTTTAATTGTTTGCCAATTTGTCGTCGGTGCTTTGTTAATTTCATCTAGGGCTCGTCCTTTTAGTCGTCTATATATTATGTGACAGAGCATTTGTTGGTGCTCAACATGCTAAGGTATAGTAATTATTTCATTATTTCGTCTGCTTCGGCGATCCAATTCCTTAATGACGCTTGAGAATTGGGTTCGCCTTCGTAATATGGAATGTGTCGCGCCATCTTTTGGAGGTCTTCAAATGAAATACCGAGTCCTGCACGGACCGGGACCTGTCCTAAGGGTTCTACCATTATCAATTAAATTACTTTATTTACGTTAGTGCGGCTCTTTGGCGATTGAATTTAACGCCTGCGTTTGCGCTATTGACTTTAATTTTTCACTAGCCTGCTTATCTGGCAATTTGAGCCTTGCAGGTTTGAACTGTCACTGAATTTAACACTGAATTTATGGGTTCGTAAGTGATTTTAATTTTACTTTCGCGTGTAATTTTGAACACTTAATCGTATCACTAACTTTATTTAAATTTGCAATCGCGTTAATGTGGAAACGTAATAAAATGTTCCGAATTCGGTTGTGGAATTAAACAAAGTTTCTAAACTTATTTCTTAATGTGTTTTATTCTTAAAATTGTTAATTGCCGCGTCTTGTTAGGACATATTAGGGCATTCGTGTTTCCAGTTAGTGGGTTATTTAACAAGTCATGACAATATCCCTTATAGCTATGAGGAAACCTCTGTTTCCTGTTCTTAAGAAAAACGATGCATTATTCTATTTACGGATTTACTGACCACATGTTGGTCGCTCAGTTAAGTGTTTGCACTTGTTTTATTTATTAAGGGTGCTGAAGGCTAAAATTATGACATTATGCTATGGGTTAATTTACCATGCCGAAGTGGCGTGGTACTGTTGTGGGTACATTCACTGATGGTGATGTAACTAATTATCAAAATCGCGATTACACAAACCTATCTACTCCGAAAAAATCAATTTCTGGCAGATAGCCGCTCGAGCACGTCAGCTGGGACTGACGTTTAAATCGCGAGTGATCAGATCAATACTTATAGTGGGATAAAATGTTTGTAAAACTGAACTATCTCCCAAAATTCTTTTTATAGAATCTAAGGTCTCCGAGTGTTTTTTTAACCACACAAATTCCACATTTTTTGTGAGCAGCTTACTCAAAGGGGAATTTATTTTCGAAAAATTTGGAATAAAAGATCTTAAATAATTGAAAGCGCCCATAATTTTTTCTAGTTCCTTTATATTTTGCGGTTCTTTTATGTTTAATATAGCCTTAATTATTTATTTCAGTTTCATCAAGAGCTGATTACTTACAGTTCATGACAGTTTTTATAACAAATAAAAGCGATCATTAAATAGAAGAATTTCATAGAATATTTAGACAAATTATTTAATTTAAAGCTGACTTCTGCTGTGTCGTGCTCAAGTCAAAATCAATAGCATGATAAAAACGGTTAACAAGACGTGAAATGGATGTGATCGGTTCATGTTGCCCATAATTAGTCCGATGATATGAAACTTGTAGTAATGTATAGTCTCTCAAAGTACGACTCGGAATATGGAAAGAAATTTCTTGTTTCTTGTTCTTATAACTTTCCTTCTGTTATCAAGCGATTCAAGACAGAGAAGATTAAGAGGTTCAGAATAGGGAGGATGATTTTGAGAGTCAAGCCAAGGTAAACCCTTGAGTGTAAACCTCAAAAACCTTTTCTGTACAGATTTAATTTTGCTCTTATGGACCTCATAAGGAGTCCATACCTGGCACGCATATTCCAGAATTGATTGAACAAGCACAATATAACGCCTTTGCGACGTAATGATCATTGAAATCCTTACACCATCTTTACACAAAGCCCCAGATGGAATTCGCTTTATTCACAATATATTACAATTAATTTGATCGTCGAAAGTCAAAGAGGAATTAAAGTAAACGCCCAGATCAAGTACCGTGTCTGATTTATGTAATGAGTTTCCTTCAACGGCGTAAGTAAAATTAAATGGGCATTTCTTACGCGAAAAAGAAATTGTTGTACATTTATTAACGTTCAGAGGCACGTCATTTAACGTACAGCAATCAGATAAATGCCTAAAGTTCTCTTGCAAGAGAATGCAGTCGTCCATATCCGTAATATTGCGGAAAAGCTTTACATCATCAGCGTAAAGAAGAATTTTAGAGCTTAAAATCATTGAACTCAAGTCATTAATAAATAATATAAGTAACGAAGGACCTAAGTGGCTACCTTGTAGAACTCCCGATGTGTTAGAAATTTTCGAGGATAATACCCCACGAAATAGAACTATTTGAAATCGGTGTTATAAATAAGATGATATCCAATTCATAATTCATGTTTGGAAAATCCAAATGCTTAAGTTTGCATATCAAAATGTTATGATCGATCTTGTCAAACGCCTTACTAAAGTCGTTTCGATTACTGGAATGGAGAAATTTGAAAATTCGCAAAGGTGTCATTAGTGAAGCGCCACAACGTTTCAGTACGATAGCCGGCACACCATCTGAACCAACCCCAACATTATCATTAGTGTCCTAGATGAACCTTAAGAAAGTGGATTCGTCAATATTGAGGTCTTTCATTTCTAATGAGGTCTGCAGAAACTTAGTCATGTAGTAGCAATCACTGTAGCTAATATTACAGTTTGATGATGTAAAAGCGGTACGAAAATGATCGGCAAAGAAATTATTTATAATTAGGGGATCATCGCTGACAACATCGTCAAGAGATAAACGTGCTGGGTATCCATCGGTACGTTTCTTAGAGTTCACAACATTCCAGAATTCCTTAGGATTGTCTTCAATGGATGATTTCATTGAAACCATATACGAAGTATACGCGATTCTAGACTGACTAACAAACAACTCACGCAAGTCAGAGTAGGTAGCATAATCCGCTTCGCTCACTGAGAGACAGTACGATTTCCATGCTTCATTTTTTAAGTTTTTCAGATCGGTCAGATCATCGTCAAACCAAAGAAATCGGTTATATTTTTTATTGCAAGTAATAGGAACACAACGAGCGAAACAGTTAAATAATAATGAATAAAAATTGTTAGTGGCGTTCTCAATGTCTTTCTCATTAAACACTTGTGACCAATCACATCCACAAATATCGATATTTAGTGCAGAAAAATCAGCTTTTTTGAAATTGTAATGGTACGAGACTTCAGATGAGTCTTCTAATAGAAGCTCAAAATGAAATATTTTATGAAGTGCCGAATGATGATTTGATGCAGGTGCGCTACAGTCTTTGACAGTTATGCAGTTTGTATTTGACGTACAAATTAAATCCAGGAACCTACCAGAAATATTCTCCATGATATTGGTCTGACAGAGACCTGCCGAGAGCATTCTATCGATGAATTGCTCATCTTGTCGAGAACACGAGTTAAAGGACGGCATCAGGCCGGATGCATCACCAGATTGGGTCCATCTTATTAAAGGAAGGTTAAAATCTCCAACGATGTGTTCCTGATAAGGCCTACGGAAAATGTTTCGATGCTCAATTCTGGCCAGAAGGAATACTTGTTCGACCATTCAAGCACCAAGCAAAAAACGTGTCACCAGGAGCGACCACCGACTCCACGTAGCTCAGCCTGCCAATCGCCACCACTCAACCATGCCAAGTACCGCAAGTAGCGTGCATTCACATGACACACTTAATATTTATTATCAGAACGTGAGGGGAATGAAGTCCAAGTTGGCTATCTTTCGCTCTAATGTTTGTATTGCAGATGCTGATGTTATTGCCTTAACGGAAACTTGGCTTGACGAAGATGTTTATAACAATGAGTTGGGCTTACACAATTATACCATATATCGTAAGGATAGATATCAGACCATTGGTGGTAATAGAAGGGGTGGAGGCTGTCTTATTGCGGTCAAAAAAAGTTATACATCCAAGCTATTGATATCCACAAGTGATCTTGTTGAAGAAATTTTCGTGGAACTGAATATTGCGCGGTATAAATTGTTTATCGGATGCGTTTACATACCACCTGGATCATCCACGGAGATTTATACGCACCACTGTCAACACGCTGAGCACATTGTAAATAGTTTTCCACTATCGGATATTATAATCGTCGGTGACTATAATCAGCCTGGTGTCAACTGGGCTTCCACTAACTGGTGTGACGCTAATTACAGTAGTACAGGCAGTATTCTTATTGATTCCTTCTGCGATTTGGATTTGCGTCAAAGTAATTGCATACTGAATGCTAAAGGCAAGCTACTTGACCTAGTTTTCTCAAATGTTTTACCACTTCCTGAGGTAACTTCATCGGATCATGCGCTTCTTCCGCTGGATGCTATGTACCATCCCGCACTCACCATTAGGTGTAATTTAGTTACTAACAGTGTACCGGTCCAACAGTTCACTTGCTTTAATTTCAAAACGGCAGATTATAATTTAGTATGTGAACAGATCTCATTGATTGATTGGTCCATGTTGTTCGAGGGTGCAAATGTTGATGATGCTATTTCCCGTTTCTACTCGTGTATTTATAGGGTGTTTGATCTATGTATCCCTACCCAATTAATTTTTGGTTCGTCGTATCCTCGATGGTATGATGCAGAATTGAGGCAAATCATTAAAGATAAAAAGTTAGCGCACAAGAGGTACAAGGAATCTGGCTCTGCCATCGATTACAATGTTTTCTCGCGGTTACGAACTCTTTGTAAAATAAAAATTAAATCTTGTTACATGGAATATGTGCTTAGTGTTGAAAATAGTATCACCACCAATGCCAAGGCTTTTTGGAACTATGTAAATTCGCTTCGCTCGGACAACGTTTTGCCATCATATATGTATGCTAATGACAAGTCTGCATCTGATCCATCCAATATTGTGGAGTTGTTTTCTGATTTTTTTTCTAGTGTATACTCTGATATCACTTCAAGTACACCTTCTCCTAGTGTGTCCATCCGCCCCGGCAATCTTAGCTTTAATCTCTCAACTCTTAGTGTTGATATTTCAGAGGTCTCCTTAATGCTGGACAATCTCGACGTAAATAAAGGCATGGGTCCAGATGGTGTACCTCCATTGTTCCTATGGAGTTGTAGACAACACTTAGCACAACCTCTGATGTACCTATTCAACTTATCCCTTCAGTCGGGTATTTTTCCAGTATTGTGGAAAAACTCTTATGTTACACCTATTCACAAGTCGGGAGATAAGAGCAACGTTCACAACTACAGGCCTATATCTATACAGTCTACTGTGGCTAAAATTTTTGATGCAATTATAACTACAAAACTTACTCCTCTGATCAGAAATTATATAACGCCTAATCAGCATGGCTTTCAAAAACGCAAGTCCACATTGACAAATATTTTACCTTACATCGAGACCATCCACCGTGCAATGGATAAGCATTCACAGGTGCACGCCGTTTACACTGACTTCTCAAAGGCGTTTGATAAAGTGGATCATTGTTTACTTATTACTAAACTATCTAATCTGGGTGTTTCCGGTTGCTTTTTAAGCTGGATACGTGACTACCTTTGTAATCGTTCCTGTGTTGTAAACATTAAAGGTGCTAAATCGGATCCTTTTGTGATTAAATCAGGTGTTCCACAAGGTTCACATCTTGGTCCTCTCCTTTTTTTAATTTTTATTAATGATATTTCCCCTATTTTTCTGAAGTAAACTTTTTACTATATGCAGATGACCTTAAGATTTTTAAAATAATTCATTCCCCCAGTGACTGTGATATTATTCAGAATAATCTGAACTCTCTTTTCGATTGGTGTGTCAACAATCGGTTGCCTTTGAATATATCCAAGTGTAACTACATTGTTTTCCACAGATTGCGTACTTCTATATGTTTTAATTATAGTATAAACAATTGCTCATTGCCGCGTGTTGATGTCGTTAAGGATCTGGGCTTGTTACTCGACTCAGCACTAACATTCATTCCGCATTTCAAAAAGATATGTAGCTCAGCCCGAAGAATGCTTGGGTTTGTTATTCGTAACAGTCAGGATTTCAATAATATTCGGTCTTTGAAGGTTCTTTACTGCTCTCTTGTGCGCCCACACCTAGAATATCTGTCAGTTATTTGGAACCCTCATTTCCAAATTCATTGCTCTAATATTGAAACTGTTCAGCATAAATTTCTACGCTACATTGCCTACAAACTTCACATACCATCAGAGGTAATCGATTATGATAGTCTGCTAACATATTTGAACCTCTCTACACTCTCAAAACGTCGCGAGCATTTTGATTTAATTGCCTTGTACAGAATCATCAATAACGAGTTAGATTGTCCCGACTTTCTACAATTCATCAATTTCAGAGTCCCAAGTTATTCGTCCCGGTCGAATGAAACCTTTTATGAATCGCGTCACAGAACCTGCTATGCCAATAACAGTCCAGCGAATCGATTAATGAGATCTGCAAATAAGCAATCTGCGAACCTGGATATTTTTAACACCAGTGTTCACCATGTCAAGTCACTATAACTATTTTATTTTATATTATGCTTTTTATTCTTTTCCTATTTATTTTTGTCTTACATGTTTCTTTTTGATTCCTATTTATTTTATTCTTAGTGTAGTTCATATTTGCATATTTTTAAATGTTACTATTTTATTACGTTGGTGTACATAGTTAGTTATAAGTTATTATTACCTTTTTAGTTTTTATTATTCCATTGTATATTATTATTATTATTCTTATTAAGTCTTATATCAAGGGTCACGGCCTGTTAATAATAAAATAAATAATAAGTTCGTCACAGAATCGCATTATATTACGTATAAATTCAGATGCTCTAGAAATAGTCATATATATCTGAGTTAGCAGAAAGAATAGGAAGGAATATACGTAGTGACAATGTAAAGTTTCCTCTCACTTATGGTCAGGAGAACACATAAAAGTTCAATATTTCCGGTATCAGGAACATCAGAAACTTCGGCTGAAAACATGCGGTTAACAGCACATAGCACACCTCCCCCAACTGGTGCATCTTGGAGATTTGCATGTCTTTTTCGCACTTGATCCGGCACAATAATATCTCCAGTATAAATATGTCCTAAAAATTTAACTTGTTGAACTTTATATAAGGTGTCCGGTTCTAATATGGTAATAATATAATACATAAAAAATTAAATTAAACTGACATTTTTATAAAGGGGTTTTCTGAAAAAAACTAGATTCATCACGGAATTTTTAGAGCAGAAGTAGAAAAATTTGTGCTTTGAAATAAATATCTCAAGATCGGGTGCAGTTGCATCAAATGAAAGGCAATTCAATTCCCTAAAAAACAAGCTATAACACTTTGAATTCTGATTATTGGTTTTAAAGGTATAACGTTTTAAGTGAGTGAGGGTACAGGTCCGAAACACTTGACCACTCTGTATCTCCACGGATATTGAAAATTGACCCTCCTTGCAGAACAATTTTTGTCTCAAAATATATCAAGGAATAACTCCTTACAAGGTGGCACACGGAGTACTGGACACCCTGTACATATAAAAGGCGGAATTTAAAAAAAGGACGAGCAGATACGTTGCACCACTCGTAGAAATGAAGTGAATTTTGTACGTACAAAGAACGTACGTACATTACGTATAAGCACCTAAAATATTATACGCAAAATCGCAATAAATATTCTACGTCTAGCGCTCTTCCAAACTATACGCATAGTGATCTTCCAAACTATACGTATAGTGCTCTTCCAAACTATACGTATACTGCTCTTCCAAACTATACGTATAGTGCTCTTCCAAACTATACGTATACTGCTCTTCCAAACTATACGTATAGTGCTCTTCCAATCTATAATAGATATATACGGCGACGACGGACATTTTACCCTAGAATTCTACGATGCTTATCCGGCTTTTATACGATCTTTTGTTACGTATAGTAGTAACTTTGCCTTCTGGGTACCGTTAGTCGGTTACTCCTCAAGTTGGTTATTATTCGTTTGTTATTTTGGCATCGGGGAGTAAAAGCATCGAAAGCCTAAGTCAGTGCAGAACTTTAACCCGCTAAACATATCCTCAGTCGTACGGATGGGTCCCCTGAAACCACCGTTAGGTATTTCGTCGGAAGTCCGTAATAGCAATATTGCTAAAACCGTCAGTTATTGTCTGTCTAGTCAATCGTCTCCAGTGTTGCGTCGCGTTACTTGCTTCTCATTCGCTCAAAGCGGCGAAAAGCCGACATAATCCGTGCTGCTGCAGTCTGGAAAGCTTGACACTTGAGGGCTGTGTCACATATGTGTCTCACGATGTTTTCTGTAGCCGGAGCTTCTCCGAAGGCCTCCGCAACCTCAGCTCGATCGACGTCGAAACGCGGGCAGTGTAGTAAAACATGCCGCGCGTCTTCAATCTAGTGAGGGCAGTTGGGACAAAACGGGTCTTCCTCATGCTTGAAGCGGTGAAGACACTGCTTAAAACAGCTTTGTCCGCTGAGCAGCTGAGTCACATAGAAGCTCACTTCTCCGAGTTTGCGGCTTATCCAGCTGTCGATGTTTGGAATCAATGTGAACGTCCATCTCCCTTTGTTCGCGCTCTCCCAGCGTCTTTGACATTCCTAGATACTGCGCCGTCGCTCGTCCACTTCCGATGCTTCATCTGCTGCTACGTAGAGACGCTGAAGTTCACACGCTAGTATATCTATTGGTAACATTGTCAATATTACTCCGATTGCTTCATCAGACACTGTTCGAAAGGCTCTAGCAACCCTTAGTGAAACGTCGTAGCGCTTGGCACCGTCCTCGGTGTCATACAGAAGTATTCACTCTTCGAAGTAGTTAGCTATAATTTGCTGTAGTTATCCCGGTACGCTGAAACTATTTACTGCTTGCAGGATTCGCAACCAGCTCGCTGAGGTGAAGGCATTCTTGACATCAAGTGTTAATGTAGCATTCTTTTTTGTCGCCTTTTTTCCACCTTTCACCGGATGTCGATGGTCGTGGTATGAAGATATTCTTTTATGGGCGATGGTTGTCATTAGTTGGGTATATTAATGTTATTCACTATATCTTTGGTCGCTGAGTTTGTTAACTTACTAATATTCGCTTTATCGGTGACAATTAATTCGGCTGGAAGACTAAGACTTACACTTCTCTACGGACGTAATGCTTGTCCGTTAATTTTTATCGAAAATTTTGGAAGGAAAGAATTTTGAATTTCGGTGGAGCTTCGAAGAGGAATTTGGCGGACGAAGTGTAAGACGGTTACTCTTCGGCGGAATTTTGGGGGGAAAGGATTTGCCGTACGAGGCAGGAACGGTGAAGTCGGAGTGAGCGCCGGAATAGAGTATAACATAAACGAGGTACAAATACTTTTCCTTTCCCTATTAGGTTTTGCGATTGAAATCATCGGAATTGAAGGACTCCTAAGGACATAGACATTTCCATCGGTGGAGACCTTTTGAATAGGCACCTGATTCGATGTATTATAAGCTTGTTCTACAAAGTTTGTGTTTTATTGCGTGGAAGATTTCCTAATCTCCTTCCGAGTTAAAGATTAGATGGCTCCCATTTGGAGAGGTTACCGTCGGGAGTAGTTCTCAAACCCGCCTTACTTTGTCTGAGCGTAGTCGGCACAGGATGATTTGGTGGCAGGAGGATTAGCGAATGGGAATAAGGCCTACTGCCGAGTGACGAGAACGAAAGTCTTCCAGCCGGTAGTTACCGGTCCAAGATACCGAGGAAGCATTTTTTTCTACAAATTCTCGTTAGTTAAGTGTAACGGCTGTGATTGCGGGAGTGTGCTATTATTGCGGGAGTGTGTTATTATTACGGGAGTGTGCTGTAACGACGGGAGTGTAGAGTACCAAGTGTATAACCTTAAAACGATCGTTGACACATAGATGGCGTTAGTGAGCGTGTTAAGCAACCTAGGGATACCATTTTTTCACATCGTCACAAATTTCATTCAACAACATACGTTTGGCCTGTGCTGATCATGTCTAGTTTATTGCCAGAAAAAGAGCATATGCGGGAAGCACTGGTTTTTTGCTTCCATTTGAAGAAAACGTCTGCTGAATCGCATCAAATGCTTGTGGAGGCCTATGTTAACAATGTTTTAGCGGAATCAACGTGCAGGGCTTGGTTTCACCGATTCAAAGATGGCGATTTTGACCTGAGCGACAAGAAGCGCGAAAATTGGTCCAGGAAGGTTGAGGACGATGAATTGCAGGCTCTTTTGGACGAGGACGATACCCAATCGCAAAAAAACGCTTGCCGAGCAATTGGATGTTACTCAAGCAGCCATTTCCAAGCGCCTACGTACCATGGGAAAGGTTCAAAAGATCGGAAAATGGGTGCCGCATGAATTTAACGATATCCAGATGGAGCGACGCCAAAACACATGCGAAATGTTGCTCGCCAGACACAGAAGAAACTCGTTTCTGCATCGGATTGTGACTGGCGATGAAAAGTGGATTTATTTCGATAATCCAAAGCGCAGAAAATCGTGGTTTGATCCCGGTCAACCATCAACATCTACCGCAAGACCAAATCGCTTCGGACGGAAGACAATGTTGTGCGTTTGGTGGGATCAGGGGCCCTATTCTCGAGTTCATTCGACCAAGTTTCGTGTACGAATTTCATCAACTTTCGAATGACTTGAAAAAATTGCTATTCTCGAGTAGTCACACGGCGGTCGCATGCGAATCTTTTCGCATAATATGCAACGAGTGGTTTCTATCATTCGAATTAAACTTTCGTGCACGAAACTTTAGCCGTTACCATGTAAACTGTCAAAAAATATTTGATATGTGTATAAATATTAAATTTAAATTTATAAAAAGTGAGTTTAAATTTTAAAAATTTGATCATTTTGAATATATTTTTTTATACATATATAAATAATATATAAAAATATGATGCAACATTCTCGGAACATGTTTGTCTGCATTAGAAGATGCAGAAGATCATGCGGAAGTCAGAAGACACTTTCTCCATAGAAATGACGCCTTTGATTTACCGAATCGACATTGATGTTTCAATTACGAAAAGAAATGGCTGAAGTATTAATTGATCTTGTTGCAGAAAAAAGTGATGTGCAAAGTAGAAGTTCTGCTTTGGACCCTACTATAAAGGTACGACATTAATGGGAATCTTTATTTTAAACACTTTATTATTTAGAAAAAATTATGTTTTCTAAAAATTAATAAAGTAAAGTAGAGTATAAAAAATATATAATCTTTATTTTAGGTACTAACAACATCGAGATTTTTGGCATCTGGAAGCTACCAATTGGCATTGGTCAAAATGTAAACATGGCGATTAGCGAAATTTATTTGCGGATGGACCACACCGAGTAAATCCAGACTTGGCTCAAGCTCGAATTCTTCAACAACGCATAATCCGAAATTTCTTTTAACTGTATAATTACTTTACCAATATTTATATTAAGTACCTAATATTTATGTAATGTTACTCGTTAAAAAACAATTAAGAGCAGCAAAATTATAATTTATTCAACAAAATTTTTTTTTAATATTATTATAACACAAAACACACGCAACAAACCAAATAACACATTAAACAAAATAACGCGTTGATGTTCTTCCTCCAAATATTCTAAATCCTCATATTCCTTGTGGAGACTTTCATTCTCAGTACCACTTTCTATTACGTCACTCCATTGGCATCAATATCATCACTCTGTAATTTGGTGCATTAGATTAAATAGCACTCAAGCATACGATGAAAGTGGAATGATGGTTAGGTTAGGTTAGGTTAGGTGAGTAGCTATTGACGGAGATAGCTAACACATAGACCGCTAGATGGGTCCGTTGTGATCCCACTGCACCACGGCACGGCGCCTACGGCTGATGGCTATTTTTGGCTAATTCTCAACAACGTACTGAGCCCAATTGGCAGCGGTATTGTTCTATATTTTACCGTGTTTCTTGGTGCGAAGGAGAGGGGAGTTGGAAGGAATTGTGGAGAAGAAATGGGATACCGAACTTATTCAGTTTTAGGAATGGGAAGGAATATCAGGAATCGGGCCGGGTATGGCAGTGTACTAGCAGGTGTTAATGATCATAATTTTTTAGTACTATTGGCTATGATACGATCTACCAGAACAGCAAAGTTGCCTATAGCATATCAACTACTGTCTGGCAGCTCTGATGGTATTTGTGAATGTACACAGAACTCATTTGCTCAGGTTTAAATCCTTTACAAGTGACCCTATTAAACATCCCGCACTGTTCACAATTTATATTAATATTCTGAAACCAATAGCAACTGAAAAATTCATATAAATAAATTATGCATTGAGTGGGAGTTGAACCCCGGTAGCAATGTTTTCAAGACCTAGTACACTACCACTGGACTACACCCGGGAATGATGGTACTTCAAATTAACTTACAATTTGAAAAATTGACTCAAAAGTCGTTTCAACACCGGTAACTGCTGTAGCGTCGAGCATATTAGCTATACTGTAGGTTTGTTGCATCCAAACTCACGGCACTTTGTCGTCCTCCACCCGTGGTTCGAATATCTTTAAGAATGCCCGCTTGCAACCCTTTTGTTTTGTTTTTCATATCCTGCCAAGTCTGTAAATTACATAAATAATTATCTTGATTGCTTGTTTATAATGAAAGACCTTACCTTGCGCCATTGCTTCCAATGAAAAAATTTTTCATGGTGAGAAGCTACCATAGAAGCAAAATTTGTTTAAGTTTTTGTTGTTTTCCGGCGTCAGTAGGGTTTCTGGTGTGAAACCCCAACACGAAATCCCCGACTCTTAATTAATCGCTGTCCTTGAGGACATGACAGTTGGAAAACCTTCACTGGATACGCCAGTTTTATAAGATTGTGTTAGACTAGGTCCGAAGGAGCTGTATCGTCATCGGAGGGCATAGACTCGTCAGAGGGTGTATAAAAAAAAATTTTGTGAAAAATTTTACAAAATGGCGGCACTAAAGCCATTCTCCCGAGGCATGTTAAATTTTAGGTGCTCTGCGGCACGCGGTTTAGCTTACGTAAATTTGAACCTAGCACAAAGAAAAAAAATCACTGAATCTTCTTGAGTATAGCTAGAGACACACCTAGGAGAATTTAGAAATATTGAGTTTTGTGTGATTGGCGAGAATTTGAATAATTTTATTCAATTTACGACCAAAAACAAGACAGTTATTTGCTAATAACTATTTTTTAAATCAACGTATCGAAAATCCCGTACGTGTTTCTCTTCGAAATATTATTTTGAAGATATGGTGAAAAATTCGAATGAAAAGAATAAAAATTGTTCGAATTATACTGCGTGCGGAAAATTGTTTTTCGAGAAAAACGCGTTCAAATTTTTGAAATGTGTTGCAGACATGAACAAATAAATAATTCTACTTTTAAAATTAATTAACAATTAATCTGCAACTCCAGGACCATAAAGCTGTCCTTCTAAGTTGGAATATTCCTGATCAATCTCTTTCCTCGACGATTTAATGGTGGTGCGCGCCTTTTTTGCCGCATCTGTCAATGAACGCTCTGCGTACTGGATTCGCTTAGCATCAGATTCGACACAAAAATTGTAACATTGGACGCCAATATTCACATCCAGAACCTTCATAATCCGTAGTATGTTAGTTAGCCCATCATTAAAATTCCATACAGCGATATCCGTTGCTATATTTAGGATTTTCTTGCCACTTGAATAGAATTTTGACTTTTTTGTGAAAATGCATCCAATGGAACACAAAAACTTTCTAGCGATATCTATTAGTGTATTCGAGAAGTTAGAAACCAACAGGGAAATCATTAGCAGTGCTGCCAAGTATTTTTCTTGGTTGAGCACTAAAATATGAAATTTTGAGCGTTAATTTCAACTTAAAAGCACTAAAATTTAATTCTTTCATATCAATCGCAGGCATATTCAAATAAAGTGCAAGCGGTAAAACTAATATTTGACCGCTGAAAGGATATTTTGAGCACCAAATTTAACGCTGAAAGCACTAAAATGGCATCACTGATCATTAGGCAGTATCTTCTCAGATGAATACCTGATCCGACACAGGTAGTCGTTTCTAAGCAGCCTGACGCGCTTAGTAAAGAGCTTGAAATCCCAGGAAAAAATTGACTTTTAATGTTTTGAACTTTTTTCCCCATATTCTCCAAGGTTCAAACAATTTTTTAAGCAAAAAAAGAAAATCGATTTTTTGAAAATTTTACAGTGGTGTTACCCCTTAATAAAGATTACGGCGGTGCGCGGTTTTTAAAACAAACCCAATACCAATAAATAAATGATATTTCGAAATTTAAAATTGTTCTTCACTTCACTAAATTTTCACAACAAAAAAACAAGGCTAAATACACTTTCGAAGTGATAATAAAAATATACGAAAAAAGGATGTGACGCAGCAACGGATAGTTATGGTAAGCTGTGACTCTTTAATACAAACATATTACTTTCCTCCGGGGTTTTTAAATCCCTTCTACATGAAAAGGCTAGATTAAAAACCAATAACAACAAAGTACTAAGCCGATAGATCCTTGTGCACAGGATAGTTGCCCCCATCTACAGAAACCACGTGTCTTGCATCGTTTTGTTTCGATAGAAATAGACTTTGCCTGATCAAAAAACAGTTTTCTAGTTTCAACCTTTCTGACATCCTTCATATACATTATTATATTATGATACATTTTCGTGTTGGGGTTGGTTTGGTCACCTCTGTCGTTGAAGCCTCAATTGGGCCTATTGCGACGTCACTTTGGATTATGGGTCCTCTTTGATACCTGCACTTTCAGTGAAGTATTTTTCGAAGAGGAATTGCCAGAAATTCCGATGTTTCCATGAAACCCTAAACGAAGTGATGAAGTGTTTTATGAGCGAGTCCCTCACATTCACAGAGAATGTGCTCTGGTGTTTAATCTTCATCAAATTCTGCATATTTTGCTCTCAAAGAGACTAATTCTATGGAGATGCTTCCTCATTTAACAATATGACCAGTCAGAGCTATCACTAGGGTTCGGGTCAGATGTTTGCTTAATTCTAGATATTCAGACGATATATTTTCCGAATACCTCGAATACCCTAGGTATAATAACTTATTAGAGTGCCTCGTAAAATATTAAGTAGAAATAGCTAAATTTGCGGTCAAAGCTACTCATGCTTTGGTAAACATACACAAAAATAAGCAGTAATGAAAAATGCCGTTCGAGTTCTAAAATATGCTATACCTAACAAAAAATGTCGGGTCCGGTAGTCGGATTTCAATATCGATATATCGCTTTAAAAAATATCGGCCGATATTATCGATATATCGTTAAAAAAAAATATCGCAATTTCGATATATCGATATTTGTTCAACATCCCTAATTGAGCTACTGTCAACTTCCCCATCTTCGACTGAGGGCGACTGGCACAAGTGGAGTAGGCTGTAAGAACATTAAGAGAACGAGAAGCGGTGGTCGTGTGGCGTGAGCGGTGGGTTTATATCAGTGTGTCGCTGGTTCGAATCTCCGAGAAGACTTTTTATACTCTAGATGAAATCATATAGAGTATTATAAGTTTAATCCAGCCCAAAAGTTTGTAACGCATAGAACCAAGCCTCGGACGAAAAAAAGTTATATATTATTTTTTGTTTATTTGTGGCCGAAAACCTCAAATCCGCTTGACGTCCGTCCGTCTGTCCGTTAGCACGATAACTCAAGAACGCCTTCACCTAGGATCTTGAAATTTTGAATCTGGATATTTGGTTGAATTTGTAAGGCTAAGTTCGTTAACGGGCAAAATCGTCCTACTCCTTCGAGTAGCTGCCATACAAAATGTCCTTAAAACACGTGTTCATGAATATTGGTCGATAACTTCAGAAGGGTTTAAGCTACGACATTAAAATTTTGTATGTGTTATTTTTCCAATAGTTCGAGCTAAATATATAATTATGAAGAAAATCCTGTCAGTCCTTCGTGTAGCTGCCATACAAATATCCTGTCAAAATGTATTCACTTAATTTACGAAACTCACTATAACTCAAGTAATCTTTTAGCTACGAATTCGGAATTTTGTACAAATTAGTTTTGATTGAAAAGGACTTTACTAGTCAGCGAAATGCTTTTACTCCTTCTGGTAGCTGCCATACAAAATATCCTTAAAACACGTGTTTAAGAATATTGGCCGATAACTTCAGAAGGGTTTAATCTACGTCTTTGAAATTTTGTATGTGTTATTTTTTCAATAGTTGCAGCTAAATGTATGATTATGAAGAAAATCCTATTAGTGCTTCGTGTAGCTGCCATACAAATGTCCTGTCAAAACGTTTTCACTTAATTTACGGAACTTACTATAACTCAAGTAATCTTTTAGCTATGAATTGGAAATTTTGTACAAATTAGTTTTGAGTAAAAACGAAGTTCTGGTAGCTGCCATACAAAATGTCCTTAAAACACGTGTTCAACAATATTTTTCGATAACTTTTGAACGCTTCAAGCTACGAATTTGAAATTTTGTACACGTTCATTTTTAAATGGTTCCAAGGAAAAGGATAAATATGTAAGAAATTGAGTGAGTCCTTCCTGCATCTCCCATGTGAAAGTCCTTAAAAAATGACATTTTTTTCGATGACTTACCCAGTTCAAGATATGAAATTAAACACTGAGTATTGTCTTTTAGTTTTGAGTAGCAATCTAATGGCAGTCCTTAATAAAGGACATACAACATGCACACACGTAATTCTACTTTATCCCCAACCACAATATAAATCGGAGTTCAGTATTCATCTAGAGTATTATACGATTGGCTTGCAGCCGATCGTGACTGCAGTATGTTTTTTCTTTCTTTTTTATTACTTTTCGCTTATTTGAGTTATTTGGGATACCCCAAATCTGCTAGCTCCAACTATTGGAACCGTACAAGAGCCATTAAAACGATTATTGGTCGAAATCTTCAAGTTAGGAAGTTAAAATATTGCACACATTAACCGTCCATTGATTTAATCGAAAATTCCGAATATAATACAAATCGAATGAGTCCTTCGCATAGCAGCCTACAAAAGTCTTTCAAATATGTATGCAAGTAACAGAATGCACCAATATTGAACGGTAACTTCAGAACACTTTAAGATACAATTTTGAAATTTTGAATACGGCGATTTAATAATAATTGCAGCTAAATGTGTGAATACGAAAAAAATCGCATGAGTCATTCGTGTAGCTGTCATACAAAAATTCTGTTAAAATTACCTAACTTAATTTACAGATCTCACCATAACTCAAATAATCGTTTAATCACGCAGTCAACATTTTGCACAAATTAGTTTTTAGTGAAAATAAAGTTTTAGAGTACTTGTCGGCGAAATCATTCTACTCCTTCGGGTTGCTCGCATACAAAAACTCCTTAAGACAAGTATTCAAGAATATTTTCCGATATCTTTTGAACGTTTCAGTGTAGGTTATTTAAATTGCGTACACATTCATTTTTAAATGGTTCTAGGTAAAAGGATAAATATGCTAGAAATCAAGTGAGTCCTTCGTGCACCTGCCATTTAAGAGTTCTTGAAAAAGGAAAAATTCACTTTCGGTGATTTTCCAACTTTCAGATATGAAATTGAATAATGAAGGTATTGTCTTTTACTTGCGAGTAGCACCCAATTGAGAGTCCTTATTGAAGGACAAACCACATGCCTCTCTTTATTGTACTTTACCCCCAACTGCAATTAAAGTCAGAGCTCAGTATTTCATCTAGAGTACCTACCATACGATTTGCTTGTAGCCGTTCGTGATTGCATTATGTTTTTTAAGTACAATTTATTGCATAACATTGAAAAATAATATAAAGAGACAACTCGCCACTAGGACTAGGCGAGAAAAATAGGCGGAAAGAATATGCGTGACAGGCGAGAAGTGATTTCACGAAATCGCTTTTTTCTCGCCAGTTGCTTAATTTTGTGGCAGAATGGCAGTAGGCGGCAAATTAATAGGCGAGACGCCAATGCACAAAATCGCTAAGCTGTCAATTTCGGTTCTTGGACGATATTTTGGGCGACTCGCCCTGTACAGAATTCCGGTACTGGAAGATAAAAGTTAAGTCTAAAGTACAATACAGGGTGTCCGGTACGCCGTGCGCCACCTTGCAAGGGGTTATTCCTTGATATATTTTGAGAAAAAAATTGTTTCACAGGGAGGGTCAATTTTAAATATCTGTTAAGATACAGGGTGGTAAAGAAAAGTGTTTCGGACCTGTACCTTCACTCACTTAAAACGTTATATCTTGAAAACTAATAATCAGAATTCAATGTGTTATAGCTTGTTTCTTAGGGAATCGAATTAACTTTCATTTGATGTAACTGTTCAAATTGTAACTGCACCCGATCTTGAGATATTTACTTCAAAACACAAATTTTTCTACTTCTACTCTAAAAATTTAGTGAACAATGTAGTTTTTCTCAGAAAACATATCATATTATTGCCTACAAAAGTTGCATACACTTGCATTGCGTAAGTTTTATAATTAAGAAAAAATTATAGTTCTAAAAATATTGCACTTTTAAGTAAAACAGAGGAGCATGTTGATCACACTCTTTGCTTGAACCGAAAGAATTTAATAATAGTTTTTATGCTTTATTTCAAATTTTTTTTAATTATTGTACAATAAATGTTCAAAATGGGCACCTTCATTTTGAATGCACGCTATAGCTCGTTTTGAAAATATTCTCTTGGTGTTCATCATCATCAGCAATGGCGCGACAGCCCAAGTCGGGTCCTGGCCTCCTGGAGTCGTCGTCTCCAATCGTCTCGATCCAAAGACCGCGTCCTCCAGCTGCTAATTTTTAAGATGGCTTTGCTGTCTTCATCAACCGAGTCTCCCCATCGCTTGCGTGGTTTGCCTACTGGACTGTTACCACTCGCTTTGCCTTTAAGAGCACGTTTGGGAATTCTTCTGTCTTCCATCCGCTCTACATGGCTAGTCCACTGCAGTTTACGTAGTTTGATGAACGTTGAAGCCACTGGTTCCTTGAAGAGTTGATACAACTCATGGTTGTATCTTATTCGGCAGTCCGTTCCTTCCTTCCTTCCTTCGGATGACCTTTCTTTTGAATGCGTTAACTACTTTTTCGGAAGTTCGCGTTAATGTCCATGTTTCGCTGCCGTAACAGAGTACAGGACGTATAATATGATAGTTTTATATATTCGCAGTTTGTTCTTCCTGTGCACTTTCTTGGATTTCATTATTGGAAGTACCGAATAATACGTTTTATTTGCTAGCATGATCCGTCATTTGATTTCGTCCGTTTCGTTGCCGTCTTTTGCTAGATTATCCCCAAGATATATGAAGTTGTCCTCACTCTCCAAATTCTCTTGATATTCATACTCCTCAACTCCTGTCTTACTTCTGTTGCTGCCGCATCGATCCTGGTATTTAGATCTTTCAATGTTACTACTGCCGTTGCGTAGACAAGGTCCTTCATCCGTCCCCATACAAAGAAATCCATAATAGTAAGATCAGGAGATCTCGCAGGCCAGTGCATCGGACCTTTTCTACCGATCCAGCGATTGCTATAATTGGAATTTTACCAATCTGTGATTTGTCGACCGTAATGAGCTGGAGCACAATCGTGTTGGTATAACATGGAAGCCAATCGTACTAGTGGAATATCATCCAATAAGTCCTGTAGATCATTTGTTAAAAAATTGAAGTAATTGGAACTATTTAGAGTAGGCGGAAGCATAATAGGTCCCATGAAATCGTCACCAAGCACACCTGTATGCAGTATTCTTTCACCGAACTGAATAGCGATTATCGGCGCAGGACTTGCATTTACTCTGCTCGTCCTAATGCTGCAAGTTTCGAATCCTTCAGTAAACGTCTTGAAATACTCTCCTGTCAGGTGTCCGTCGATGAGGATATCTCTGATTCTCTTCATTGGAGTACTCCGGAATTCTACTTTTAGCAATGTAACTGAAACTGATAAAAATATGAAGGTAGTTTTGCTTTTAAGGCCGTTTTATTTTATTAGGTACCCCATTAATAAAGGTATTCAATCCTTTATGGAATTTTGTGCTCTAAAGCAACACAATGTTGTCTTAAACCAAAACAATAGAATTCTCGACCTAATATTTTCCAATTCCAGTTCTGAAGATGTTGTTCTTACATTATCTCTTCCTGGGCTAGTGTCACCTGATACCCACCATCCTCCGATTGAGATTGAATTAAATCTCAAGCCACTAAAAAACCATGCATTAAATCACTCCTGTAAGCGCAACTTCTTCCACTGTAATTATGATTTAATTTCTTCTGTTCTTGCTGAAGTAAACTGGCAGTCATTTCATGCTTCATCGGTGAACATTGCCCTCGATGAATTTTATTCCACTGTTAATTCGGTAATAGACGAACATGTCCCATTCTCAATCACCCAGCGCCGGCCCCATCCTCAATGGCTTAACGCTTCCATCATTAAACGTTTGAAAGATAAAGATCAGGCAAGACGTCTTTATAAGAAATTCCCTACTCAGATTAATGAAGCTCAGTACACTGATATCCGTAAAGTTGTTAAGAGAGAAACTAAGAAAGCCTTTTGACTGTATGTATGTAGCCTGAATGCATCACTTGCTTTGGGCAATGACAAACCTTTCTGGAATTATGTCAATTCCTCACGGAAGACTACTACCATTCCATCATTCATAACTTACCAAAGTGATACTGCTTCTACTCCCCGATCTATAGCAAATCTATTTTCCTTATATTTTAGCTCCGTGTATTCTTCTTCCGCTTCTCAGTCAATGCAGGATATCGATGATATGGACTGTGACTCAATACCTGTTTTCACTCCTACGGAGGTTCTCGCTGTTATTAATTCCCTTGATTGTCATGGTGGCGCTGGTCCCGATAACATTTCCAATGTATTTGTTAAGAAATTGGGCCATATTCTGGCGGAACCACTTGCAACATTATTTAACATGTCACTGAATCAAAGAATATTTCATGCAGTATGGAAGATCTCCCATGTTTTACCTATATTTAAGAAGGGTGATAAGCACAACGTTGAAAACTTCCGCCCGATTTCTATTCTGTCGTGTTTCTCTAAAATATTTGAAAAACTACTGCATGAAGTCATCTTTCTACAAGTCTGCAGCTCTGTTTCTCCTAATCAGCACGGATTTTTCAAGGGTCGTTCCACTGAGACGAATTTAGTTTCTTTTACAAATTCAGTATCAAGGACCCTTGAAAACCGACTTGACCTTCACACGGTGTATACTGACTTCTCGAAAGCTTTTGACAGAGTTGACCACTATACACTTGTTCAGAAATTGTACTCTTTTCGTCTAAGTAGTTCTCTAGTAGGCTGGATCTCATCCTATCTTAATAATCGTAAGCAAATGGTTATCTTCCAAGGATGTCTATCGGTTCCTTATCTTGCAACATCCGGTGTTCCTCAAGGTTCAACCTTGGGTCCACTGCTTTTCATTTTATTCGTGAATGATCTTCTCTCAGAATTTCATTCTGATTATTTAATGTATGCTGACGATCTGAAGTTCTTTAGACCAGTAAAATCTTTGGCTGACTGTCTCATTCTTCAAAATGACCTCAATAAATTATCCTCCTGGTGCTCTGCAAATAAGCTATCCCTTAATAAGCTAAAATGTTTCAAGATGTGTTATACAAATAAATCCTCTTATCTTCAGTTTAATTACCACATTGATGACTCCCTTCTCCTTGAAGTCTTTAACTTCCAGGATTTAAGTGTTATATTTGACAATCGATTAAAATTTGATGTACATATTATGGAAATCGGCAAGCGTGCTTACAGGTTATGTGGTTTTATTTTGAGAGCTGCATATCCGTTCTGTAACTTGTCTCTTTATATTAACTTGTACAATAGTCTTGTCAAATGTCACCTTGAATACTGCTCAGTTGTGTGGAACCCATACTAAATGCATCTCATAACCGCACTGGAATCGGTGCAGAGACGTTTCACTAGATCTCTCTTTCGTAGACTCAATTTTGTAGATGCCCCGTATGACATGAGGTTGCACCTGCTTGGTCTTTCACCTCTTAAGGACAGAAGATCTTATTTAGACATGTTGTTTTTGTATAAAGTCATATTCGTTTTCAACGCCAATCTCTATGCTGAGCTTAGATTTAGAGATAATAATCTCCCTTCCAGATCTCAAAATACCTTCATTGTACCATACGCGTCACTAAATTCATATTTTAATTCCCCGTTTCTTCGTTTGCCTCGCGCGTATAACCATGATTGTCTTAGTTTGCATACTCATTCTTTGCGCTCCTTTAAAATTTACTTAAAATCTATATTTTTAATTTATTAAATTTTGCTATCCACTATTACTTTGTATTCGTATATTCATTTTATCTTTCATTAGTTACATTCATTTTCATTCTCATTTTTGTTTGTTCTCGGCTAAATGTATTATTGGAGTATTTCTATTCTGTACATTTTCGTTTTCAAATAAATAAAAAAAAAAGTACTGTACCCAGTTTTACTTACCACATCCAGGTAAGTGCATCAATTATGTTAAAACGCATTTACATTTAATTAATTTGCTCGATACTTAAAATAGAAATAAATGGGCAATCAAAATTCTTAAGTGGAACCAACAATTTAAACAGGTTCTTTGAACGAGGGCCACTTTATGTCATATTTAATTTTTAAGCGATATGTATTTTCGCCTATTACTTAAAAAATAGCAAAACGTAACTCATTAATATGTATGCAGCTTTTGTAGGTAATATGGTACATAAAAAATTAAATTAAACTGGTGTATTTATAATGGGGTTTTCTGAGAAAAACTATATTGATCACGAAATTTTTAGAATAGAAGTAGAAAAAATTTGTGTTTTGAAGTAAATACCTTAGGATTCGTTACATTAAATGAAAGGTAATTCTATTCCCTAAAAAACAAGCTATAACACTTTGAATTCCGATTATTAGTTTTGAAGATATACGGGCCTATTATGAAACTCGACTCGACCAAAAAACTCACATTCTGCAATTATAAAACTCGACGAGTGGCCCAATAATAGGACCGATAACGTTTTAAGTGAGCGAGGGTACAGGTCCGAAACACTTTTCTTGACCATCCTGTATCTCCACGGATATTGAAAATTGACCCTTCTTGTAGAACAATTTTTGTCTCAAAATATATCAAGGAATAACCCCTTACAAGGTGGCGCACGGGGTACCGGACACCCTGTATAGAGAAATGAAGGATTTGAAATTGGACTTATGGAGTCCTGACGCTAAATTAGATGCCAAATTTCGAATTCTTCTATTCTAAATGTAAGACAGAAGTAAATATTCGTGAAAGGTATGTGCAGAATGTACCTGAAATGTGACTTCAAAAATACGATATCAATTCGAAACCTTTGTCGCATTACTGGCTCGTGCTCTGAAGCTGAAAATAAAATAAACATGAATGCAGCTCTTAAAAAGTAGTAGCTTCCCGGAAGGCAAAGTTTCGTATACTACACGTAAGAAACAGAGGCGTGATAATTCAACAAGGGGAAGCAATTGATTAATATCAAAAATTTATTATTATATTATATTCTTTCGACAAATTTACTGCGTATTAATTGCATCTTCTCCATTAGCTACTTTTAACATTACTAATTTAGCAATAACGAACAGGGACCAGGAGGCTATTTAGATCATTATTTTTTAGGTTGTCAGTCGCAGTCACCTACACCGCATCTCATTATTAAACGCGTTCCGGACTTACCAAAAAAAATTAACAAAGTTGCGCCCAGAGTGTTGGCAGATTTTTTTGCATTTATTTACGTATTTTTTTTAATAGAAGAGTCAATAGAAGTAAAACTGAATTCGATCTCATTAATCCTACAAGATTTTCGGAATTCATGAAAACTTGAACAATCAATACCTTACACCGCCAGGGGCTTAATATCGAAAAAAACTTGCATCAGATTTTTCTTCTTAAATTTAAAGTCTTTAGAAATAAAAGTGAATTGAATATCTCATTAGACCTACTATATGGAAATTCGTAAAAATTTACACAACCACTAAGGAGTCGGATATCGAAATATTGGGTAAAACATTTCTAGGCACTTATATAAAGAGCTCGCAGAAGTAAAATTTCGGCTTGTCCGAAATATATAACGAAATCGTGATAATGTGGAGAAATCCCTTTTCACGGACATTTGTTTCAATAAAAATCTGAATTTTTTCCTTTAAATACTTCAGTAGCATACGTACATATACATACTAAATTTCATGCATAAGCCATTTCTGAGATATGAAAAAACACCATATATTTTCTAGGATACCTCTATGGCCGCGGTCCGAATTATGCTCACGGGGCTTACATCACTCACAGTGCCTACAGCCGGTCCGAATTGTCGGTACGCTTATAATTCGGACCGATCATGTGCACACAGTGTACTCACAGTGCCTATCCTCGAAACCGTGAGCAGTGTAAGCGCCAGAAAATTACCCCTCCATGCAAATTGTATGCATCGTGAGCGCAATTCGGACCGGTTGTAAGCGTGCTGAAAGCGCAGAAAGCGTAACTCGGACCGCGACCTATATTGGCTCCATACAGTCACTTTTTAGCTTTCTATGGTTTGTGGTTTTTGAGAAATATATATCGAAATTCTTTTTTTTTCACCCCCTCACACCATCAGCCCCTTCCAGTACCTCCAACATTTTTTCCCTGTTAGAAGTCTACTGGGCCTAACTCCTGTAAAATTTCTAAGATCATATCTGGTACGGTGCTTGACATATAAAAATAAATTTTTTTTAAAAGTGGCTATCGCTCCACTTTCGTGCTCCACTTCCCACCTCAAAAGTTTTACATTCAATGGGCTCCACTCGTAATCCTATATACACAAACCAAATTTTACCTTCTTGGTATAATTGGTTCGGAAGATATTCTAATCCTAAGTTTTTTACCCCCACCCCTACACACCACCCCCGATTTAAAAATGTTAGCTTTTGATTAATCTCGTATTATCCCTTAAAACAACTACAGAGATTCAATCTTCTGACATCAACCGTTCAGCAGATATGTATTTTAGAATGTTTCAACCTCAGCTTTCAAGCACTTCGAACACATTGCTTTCCCCTCCCACACTCCTCAACCCTTATCACCAATTTTTGCAAACAACTCCACTATCATAATTCTACATAAATTCCAAGTTTCAGCCTCCTAGCGTAAGTGATTCCCGAGATCTAAAAACCAAATTAAATAAAATTTCTCATTTCAAAGATCATCATGCCGAGGAAGTTTTGCGTTCCGGGATTTCGGTCAAATTATTACGGCACAATTGGTTACTATTGAATTATATGTGATATTTTTAATGCTTAACATTATTTTTCTTGTTTTATTTTCTGTTCATTTGATTTAATATATGGTTATTTAAATTAAAAGCAGTATTTTCGTTATTGTAATAATAAACTTATTGATAAACTAATAAATAATTTATTTGAAAGTAATAAAAAAAATTTTAATATAGGGTTTTCTTTTGTATTATTCCACGCACAAGTTTGTTTTTCCTTTCCTCAATCCAGTGATGACTCTTGGCAAGTTACATATGTTAAGTAAGCTATAATTTACGACGTATTCTGATTTTTCATATCTGAACAAGTGCTGCAAACTATTGGATTTTTCAGTAGTATATTAGAACTTTCGACTATTACTTTCTTTCATATACATATATATTTAAGTATTTTGGAATAAACCCTAAAACTTAGTGGAGACCAGATTTGGGCGGAGTAATTGGGCATTTCTACAGAAACGTGCATTAATCCAGGCTCCGGATGGAACAACCTCGGTCAATAATTACAATTAATGTGGTCCCAAGCAATGGAGACTACTAGATTCGATAGTTTCCTTCTTTCAAAGGCAATCTCTTCCATAACCAAAGGCTTTAGTAGCCAGAACCACCTACTAAATTCATAACAATATATTAATTCATTAAACATTTTTTTGTGGCATGCCGCAAAAGGTTTCTTGGTGCCATCTTCCAGTCTTCGAGTGAAAATCTGTAATGGAATACTGAAAGGTATCCAAAAACTGTTTTAAGATATGTATTAACATTATCTGCACTTATTACTTGACACCGACAACATAATTAATTTAATATTAACTTTGTCGTACTGAACATTACCGTATTTAGAACAAAGTGCCTGGTATAGCGGCGGTCACTCTTGGCCTATGCATGTGTGAGTGCGAGATTCTACCCGACGGCTTTCATATATAGGAGGCTCTGGTCGCAATCAACATTTCATTTACTTTGGCTCTTCCGCTTAAAAGTTTTCTTGTTTTTTGCATGTATGTGGCTACGTACGGTGCTATCCCTTTCTTACATATTGCGATAGTGTGTAGAAAATATATTGAATTTTCCTAAAAAAAATTTTTTTTTTATTTTTTGAACCTTAACCCGAAAGTACTCCCCAGTCAGTACGTAGGCACTGGTATAACGGGTAGTACCGTGATATATAATTTAAAGCAAAAAAAATATTTTAATGTTTTACCAGTTCCGTTACTCAGAAACAACGAAGAAAATAATTAAAAAAAAAAGAGTTATTCTTACCGATTGTAAGAAACCAAGCATTAACGAAATTAGGAAAAAATAGAAAAAAGGAAATTACCAATACCAATACAAACAAATAGTAGTGAAGGATGAGGGGAAAAAAAGAAAATTTACTACTTGAAAACGAAAATAAGCAAAGCATGTGTTGTATGCTGTAATATCCCCGTGGATATTACAGTCAGATAATTATTTTTAAGAAAAAAGTTGAAAATTTTTCCGGCGTTCGTGAGAATGCCGCAGTAAAGAACGAAAAAGTTGGGTATAAGCGCCTCAGTAAGAGACGCAAATTACCCTTTTGAAAGTTTTGATTTCCACTGAAAAGAAAGGTAAAATGTTAATGTTGACAACTCCGGATACTTACTGAAGTTAATCGTTGACAAAAAAAAGAGATCGTTTTCGATGATTTAAATAAACTTGTATTTGGCAGCGTTACGTCTTACGATATGAAAAATTCTGAGCGAAGAGTAATATCAATCAATAACTTAAATACTAAATTAATGCTAACTAATGTAAAGGTAAACAGGCCAGTCGTTCAACCTATTGCGGAATTCGCTTAGTATAAAAGTTGCCGATCAAGAGAGTCGGCAGTTTTGGTTGACCCACAAATGGGGCAAACTCGGAAGAGAGTGCATTACACCCATTGCAGGTCGCGCCAATTGCCAATAGTCCGGCAATAGTCCAATTGCATTTTAATCGCGCGGTGGAAAAAAGCACAAAAAAGGCAACAGCTCAGGCATTTCCCATTACCTGTGGCGCGCGGCATGTTACGACACAGCACTAGAGGTGGATCCGATGGAATTCCCACGCTGTGACGTCACAACACCGTAGTACAGGCCGAGCACTGTAACTTGATCAGTTTATGACCGAGTTGTTGTGTTGTTGTTATTGCATTTTAACCGGGAAACGTTAAGTGAAGACCGACTGGTCTGAATTACAGTAATGACCGTCGAGAGGAAATGCAAACTTTGGATGCTGCCGTTTTGCTGGGCACAACATCTCTCCCCATCCTACGAGTTTGCATGTACTCCCGAGCGGTGTACATTATGGTCTTATTCTAGCTTAATGTAAAAGAAAACGTTCAATAAGAAATGAAGGTCGAGACGAAACAAACAAAACAATGATTTCTAGGTATTTACTTAAATGAAGTTGGGATCTTGCAAATATGGTGCGTTAAGCGCAGGCAAACGTAGGGCCGCTGATTGTACGCGTCGAGGTTCGGGATGCCGGCGACTTGGCCGCAGTCGTTTCATGCAAGGGCGTCTCGTAATTTGACTGCAGAACCGTGGATGTTATACCGCACTCCGGTGCTGCTGCTTGTAGTAGGGTCGGCGCGCTTCTACGTGACGGAATGAAGAAGTTCTCGGGATCTCTGGTGATGTTAATGGTTGAACATGTGGAGCTGGCGAGGGTTGCATTCTTTTTCCGTAAAATGTATAGTATGAGGATAACGCCCGCTGTAAGTAGTATGAGCGTACATGAACCTATTGATATCATGGAGTACCGATGGACTAAGATCTCGTGGCCCAGGTCGGTGGTTACTCGTGCCGAAACAGTTCAATTGACATCTTCTTGTAAGGACTCTAAAGACTTTTGTCCTTCGTATAGTGACGCGGCTATGGCTTGGTGATGTCCTATCTGCAGTGAGAGCGTCTTTCGATACTTCAATGGTCGGTTTTTTGTACTCAGTGTGCGTTCGTAAGGCAACTGAATGTCCTTGTTTCCTGTGCTATTCAAATGATGTATGGACTTGAGTTGAATATTTGAAGTCGTTAAATCACCGAAAATTTGTGCAATACGTTCTAGAAATTCACGTTGCTTGTGAATTGTTGAAAATATCGTAATGGTCATCTTATAGTTGATTAACTTGTGATTAAACCTTCGTGATTTTCAGCAACCAAAAGATATTCCTCGGATCTGTGACTCAATGAGCTTCTTTTGATATAAGCACTGCACAATTTCGTCGAGTTTTTATTTGGGACTTTCATCTCTGGATAATGTTTCGTTACTGTAAATTATTACGTCTGAAAAAAAGGGAGGAGTTATTTTAGTAATTATTCGATACTTAGGGTATACCTCGTTAACGATCCCGGGCGAAGTCCGACGGTCGCTCTTGATCCGGAACCTGGGAAAAGTATGCAGAAATAGAATATTAAACTTGAAACTAAATTGCTTAACGTAGAGACTTACCGCAAATTATTGGGTGTTAGTTCCCCAAGGGAGGCTCGTGTCACCTTCCCCTACGGCACGGAAAACCTAAAATAACGCACAGAAATTGTTATGATGAAAATTACGAAAACAACCTGAAATCGGAGGGCGGAGTCAACTTTAGTTTAGTTAATTTGTTAAGTTGGATTAACGTAACATTATAGATATATTAGGAAATATTATTTAGGAAAAAGAAAAGAAGATGAATTAAGGTAGGGTAAGGTTTAGGATTAAGGAGTCAACGAGGATTACGACTGACACAACAACAACATACCTCAAACAAAATCCAGGTTTGCAAAGTGCCGGAAACAATAAAAATCGCGGACTAAAAACGTTGATCGGTATCGTCCGACTTGCGCGACTTGCACCCACGGAAAAAAAAAAGACAAAGTCGACAAAAACCGAAGTAAACAAAAACAGAAACACTGCGGACACTTGAATTCGCGACGGAACTGACAGTTCTCGCGTAATAAACAATAACACTGCGCGCCGCCATGATGGGTAGAAAACACTACCAAATTCGGAACTCTATTAGTGTTGTGGCCCAATTTGACGAATTCGAAACTGTTGCAAATTTGTGAAAATTTCGAAAACTCCAAAAGGGGTTTTTGACCGAGACCTGGGGTCAAAGGCGCTAACCGAACGAGGGTGGCCGTTATGAGGTTTCGTTTTTGGTAAAGAAGTGAAATCGGGGCCTTTTTTTGGGGATTGAGCTTCGGACAAGACGGAAAAAAAGAAAATCGAATGGGAATCGAGATACAATTGTTAGAAGTGAAAGTGGATGAAATTAACGTACTGAATTATCGATTACGGAATTAAAGAAAATTGAGTGCGGATTCGGAATACGATTGGAGGCAGAAGTAGTGGAAAAGAACAAATATCGAACTAATTTAACGTTTATGGAATTATAGAATATCAAGTGCGGTATCGGTAAACGATTGCTTACGAAGTAGATGTGAAAAGTATAACGAACTGGAAGTACGAATTTTGATACGGTATCGAATTGTGATTCGAAGTGATAGAACTGATAGGACAGCGAAGTATCGTACGGACTTGGTGATCGAATATCACGAGTTAATTTACGCGTCGTTACGGACATAGGGGTGCGCGAAAATTTCGACGTACGTACTCCAGGTAGTCATAAAAGAAAAAAAAAACATCAAGGTGCGAAACGTGGTGCGGGAAAAAAAAAAAACGCAGATCGGTATGGTACATAGTTTGGCGGAGATTTAAAAAAAAAATCACTAACCTACGAATCGTCGCGGCGCCTACAGGGGCTTTCGCGAAGATAAAAACTGTGGCGGATCGCTGTGAGGCGGATTAGTCCCGAGGACGGAGCAGACTGACACCAGTGGTACCCTAGCATAAGGTCTTGATTTAGCTATCATTCTCTTTACTTCTAACAATTTCATTCACATATTTATATTACTAGTTGAACTTAATTAAAATAATTCTTATAACCACAGTACGATTCTTTTCTAAAGCTTTTGTGTTAATTTAGTGTGTCGTCCTCCGATTACAGATCCGCGAGAGAGATTTCCGGTGGAACTAAAACCTACCTACTACCTCGCAGCTGGCTAGGTAGTTAGAACGACGACGAAAGCTTAGTTGTGTGGCGCCCACCCCGTCTCGACGGGTTAGTCGGACTCGTCGTCGTTCGCCCCTAAGCGGAAAGGGGTTAGAAGAGAAAAATTTCACGTAAAATTGGCGCCCAACGTGGGGCCGTTATTGCCGTTATTGGCCGTTATTTTTGGTATAAAAGTGCTTAGTGATGGTGAAACGAGTTTCCTTACGGAAATTTAAAATTGGCTATTTGTAGGAAAATTTGTGACTGTATCGCAAGGAAGAATTTTTTTTGTTTTATTATTTTTTTTTCTCATTGAGCATAACTTTCTGCATACTTTGGAGTTCTTTCTGTGATATATTGAGTGAAAAATGGCTAGCCGTATTACTCCTCCTATTGCCGTAGATCGGCTAAGTCAAGAAGAGTTGGCGTACGAAATGGCCATACGTGGACTTCCGATTGATAAAGTGGATGGGATGAGGAAGGCGCTGAGGGTTTCATTGAAGCGGGAGGTATCAGGACATAGTCTCGTGATTGAAGACTATCCCTTCACGGTCGAGGAAGACATTGTGGCCTTGAAGGCTAAAATTTCGGAAATCGAGAAGTTGATTTCGGAGTTTTCAGGAGACGACCGATGCTCTGAATACAGTAAAGTGTTGGCGAAGATTGATTGGGGGGTACGTCGGACTCAACGAGTTCAACCTACAACGGGTGAAGAAAAGACCGCAGTAACTACGATGAGAGGGCAGCTCGTGATCTTAATGAGCGACCTTTTGGAAAAGGCAGCGGAGGGAGCTGATTCCACGTCGGACGAGGAAACCGGACCGATTCACGAGTCAACTGGAACGAATCCTAGTACGGCGCAGGGTGGAAAAAGGAAGGAAAACAATAAGCAGGTGAGTGAAGCAGCTCCAATCTCAGTAGCACCTGAATATAGGACTTTCAGTGATAGATTAGATGCTGCCACAGCAGCGCTTGATCAAACAAGTGATGAGGAAGAACTGGCAGACCGGACAACTCCCATGACACAGGCATATCAATTTCAAGGCCATCTCTCGTGGTGGCAAAATGGAATTTGAAATTTTTGGGAGATGGGAACCAGTCAATTAGTGCTTTTCTGGAAAGGGTAGAGGAGTTGCGTGAGGCTCGAGGCGTTTTGAAGTCACAACTTTTCCGGTCGGCCGTGGATCTTTTCGAGGGGAAAGCATTAATATGGTTGCGAGCGGTGAGGCCAGCACTAAAAACATGGGACGAATTGGTAGTGGAACTCAGGCAAGAGTTTTTGCCCCCAGACTACGATGAGCGACTGGAGGAAGAGATTCGGCGAAGAACGCAAGGTGCAGATGAGTCTATAGGACTGTACGTGGCACTGATGCAGGGTCTCTTCCGTCGGTTGACGATACCGTGGTCGGAAGCGGCACAATTGAAGCTGTTGCGTCGGAATATCACGCCTTTCCACCAAATGCACCTCGGTCTGCGGAAAGTGAGATCCATACCGGAATTAGTACGACTTGGCCGGGAGTTGGAAGCTACTCGAGTGTCGGTAGAAGCGTATATACCTCCTGTTTCACGACGAACGAGGAGCGTACTGGAGCCTGATCTTGCGTATGTTGGGGATCCTGAGACTTGTCCAGTTTTGGTGGAAAAACGGCCAATTGTGTGCTGGAATTGTCGGGAAATGGGGCATAATTCCCGCGAGTGTCAGAGGCCACGCGCATGTTACGGATGCGGGAAGACTGGTGTGATCCGGAAATTCTGCACCAAATGCAACCAATCAGCGGACATGAGCGGAGGGGACAGGGCTCAAGTAACTAGCGGAAGCGGTCCACCGAATATGCCTTCCACAAATAGTCAGCCGGAAAACTTCTCCAGTACCCATTAGAGCGCGGCGTAGTGGGGGGAGTTGGTGTACTAGCCGCGGGTGAAGAAGGCGTTCAGGTTGAGGAGCAGTGTAGTATGGAAATAAATTATATTTTCACGAAAGTAATTGGTGATACACGGCCTTACCTGAACGTGAAAATGTTCGATTGCGAAATGTTGGGATTGCTGGATTCGGGTGCTTCTAAGACGATTCTGGGGGGAACAGGTTGGGATCTCCTTCGGGGAATTGGAGTTACAGTACAAACTCAAGGGTCTCAATCGGTTGTAACGGCGAATGGAGTGAAGTGCTCAATTTTAGGATCCATATGGGTTCCGATCGAGCTGGTGGGGAAAAGGAAGTGGCTAGAAGTATTTGTTGTGCCTGAGATACCAATCAAGCTGATACTTGGAGCTGATTTTTGGGCAGCAGCGGGAATTGTCGCGGATCTGCGGGGTAGTTGTTGGGAATTTTGCGAGAACCCGGAAGTGGCGGTTGTGGAGTTCCTTCAGTCAAAATCGAAATTGACAGAGAGGGAGAGTGAGCGGCTGGCGGAAGTAATTGACGCGGAATTGAGTTTGATGGGTGACGGAATCGGATGCACCAATATGGTGGAGCACATTATAAAAACCAAATCCGACCCCATCAAACAGAGATACTATCCAGTATCACCCGCTGTCCAAAAGGATATCGATAAGGAGTTGGACGAGATGCTCGAAGCTGGAATAGTTGAACCGTCGTGTAGTCCTTGGGCATCTCCGATTTTACGGGTTCAGAAGAAGGATGGTTCGTACCGGTTTTGCGTAAACTACCGGAAGCTGAATCAGGTATCAGAGCGTGATGCGTACCCTTTGCCGTATGTATCAGCGACGCTGGATAAATTGAGGGACGCAAAATACCTGTCCTCACTGGACATCAAGTCGGCATATTGGCAGGTTCCGGTGGCCGAGGAATCTCGACCATATACCGCCTTTACCGTGCCGAATCGGGGCCTCTTCCAATTTCGACGAATGCCTTTTGGTCTCCACAACGCTCCGGCTACGTGGCAACGACTAATCGACCGTGTCCTGGGAGGGGACTTAGAGCAGCACGTGTTTGTTTACTTGGACGACATTATAATCGTGACGCAGACGTTCGAGAAGCACCTGGAAGTGTTGAAAGAAATTTTCCGGCGACTGAGAGCTGCGGGTTTAAGGGTTTCGCGGAAAAAATGTCAATTCTGCAGGTCAGAGTTGCAATATCTAGGCTACGTGGTTGATGAACAGGGATTGCACGGGGACCCAGAAAAAGTGGAATGTCTGATAAAAATACCTAAGCCCTCAAACGTGAAAGAAGTCCGTCAATTTCTGGGGATGGCATCATGGTATCGGCGTTTTATACCGGATTTTGCAACTCTGATGGCACCTCTCACGACGTTGCTAAAGAAAAACCGCAAATTCGCATGGGATGAGGAATGCGACAAAGCCTTTGCTACAGCTAAAGTCAAGCTTTCGACTGCTCCGATTCTGACGTGTCCGGATTATAGTCTGCCATTCAGTATACAGACCGATGCTTCAGGCTACGGACTGGGGGCTGTACTCACTCAAAAACACGAGGGGGGAGAAAAAGTAATCTGCTACTTGAGCAGATCGCTTACCGCCGCAGAGCGGAAATTTTCTACGACGGAGCGGGAATGTCTGGCCGTAGTGTGGGCAGTGGAGAAACTCAGACCATATGTGGAGGGGACCAAATTCGTGGTCGTAACGGACCATTACTCATTGGTATGGCTAAACCAGTTGAAGGACCCGTGCGGAAGACTGGCACGGTGGGCTGTGAAGCTGCAGCAATTTGACTTTGACATCGTTCATCGTAAGGGAAAAGAAAACCTGGTCCCTGATGCATTATCTCGGTCAGTTCCAGTGTGCGTATTGACAAATCGGGAAGTAATCTCGGATAAATGGTATCGTAAGATGGTCGAATGTGTGAAAAATGACCCGGACGAATATTCGTCCTGGCGAGTTGAGGGTAGTCAGCTTTTTAAGCACGTACCGGCACAACACCCGGGTTTATCGGAGGAGGAAGTTTGGAAAATGGTCCCTCCAAAAGAAAATCGAACGAAGGTAATAGAACAATGTCATGACGAGCCGACTGCTGGGCATCCGGGAGGGTTTCGCACATATACACGAGTGGCGAGATCCTTTTATTGGCCAAAAATGCGAGCCGACATTCAGCGATACGTGGCTAGGTGCAAGGTCTGTCAGGCGATCAAGCCCGAAAGGAAACTGCCAGCCGGGTTTATGACTTCAAGGACCGAAGTGAGCAAGCCATGGGAGATGGTTTGCGTTGATCTCGTCGGCCCTCTTCCACGTTCCCTCAGAGGAAATTGCTACATTTTAACTGTGGTGGATTATTTCACCAAATGTCCACTGGTTTTTCCGTTGAGGACGGCGACCGGTGCTGCTGTGAGTCGGATTGTCGAAGATCATGTGTTTTTGTTATTCGGGGTACCACGGTGGGTTGTGTGTGATAATGGGGTACAGTTCAAAAGTCGAGATTTCCAACGCACGTGCGACGGGTATGGCACAAATATCAAATACACGGCATTCTACCACCCACAAGCCAACCCGGCGGAACGCACTAACCAAAATATTAAAACAATGCTCCGCGCTTATGCATCGAACGATCATCGATTATGGGACACGAAACTTCCGGCGATAGGGTGTGCGTTGCGAACAGCCACGCACGAAGTACTGGGGGTAACTCCTTATTTCGCTAACTTTGGTAGGGAGATGAATTTGAGTAACGACGGACCTGATGAATACCCCACCGTAGTGAATCCGATTAGTCCGGATAGAATTCGGGAACGTTCAGAAGCTTTCGAGGTATTACAAGAAGAAATAAGGACTAGAATGAGGGAGGCGGCGGAAAAAAGCAAGAAGCACTATAATTTGCGTAGACGCGATGTGTCTTACTTGCCACACGATCTTGTTTGGAGGAGGAACTTTGCCCTATCCGACGCTGCGCGCTACTTTTCGGCTAAGCTAGCCCCTACCTTTTTGGGACCGTACACGGTGCAGAAGAAGGTGTCACCGTGGACCTATCACCTGGTTAATAGAGACGGCAAAGACGCGGGGATCTGGCACGTGAAGGATCTAAAACCCCATAAAGCGTAAATCGGGGAAGGAAATATGTGTGTTAGGTCGTAGGGAGAGCATTTCAGGGAAATCCTCTTGAGGTAAGGGGGGAAATATTACGTCTGAAAAAAAAGGGAGGTGTTATTTTAGTAATTATTCGATACTTAGGGTATACCTCGTTAACGATCCCGGGCGAAGTCCGACGGTCGCTCTTGATCCGGAACCTGGGAAAAGTATGCAGAAATAGAATATTAAACTTGAAACTAAATTGCTTAACGTAGAGACTTACCGCAAATTATTGGGTGTTAGTTCCCCAAGGGAGGCTCGTGTCACCTTCCCCTACGGCACGGAAAACCTAAAATAACGCACAGAAATTGTTATGATGAAAATTACGAAAACAACCTGAAATCGGAGGGCGGAGTCAACTTTAGTTTAGTTAATTTGTTAAGTTGGATTAACGTAACATTATAGATATATTAGGAAATATTATTTAGGAAAAAGAAAAGAAGATGAATTAAGGTAGGGTAAGGTTTAGGATTAAGGAGTCAACGAGGATTACGACTGACACAACAACAACATACCTCAAACAAAATCCAGGTTTGCAAAGTGCCGGAAACAATAAAAATCGCGGACTAAAAACGTTGATCGGTATCGTCCGACTTGCGCGACTTGCACCCACGGAAAAAAAAAAGACAAAGTCGACAAAAACCGAAGTAAACAAAAACAGAAACACTGCGGACACTTGAATTCGCGACGGAACTGACAGTTCTCGCGTAATAAACAATAACACTGCGCGCCGCCATGATGGGTAGAAAACACTACCAAATTCGGAACTCTATTAGTGTTGTGGCCCAATTTGACGAATTCGAAACTGTTGCAAATTTGTGAAAATTTCGAAAACTCCAAAAGGGGTTTTTGACCGAGACCTGGGGTCAAAGGCGCTAACCGAACGAGGGTGGCCGTTATGAGGTTTCGTTTTTGGTAAAGAAGTGAAATCGGGGCCTTTTTTTTGGGGATTGAGCTTCGGACAAGACGGAAAAAAAGAAAATCGAATGGGAATCGAGATACAATTGTTAGAAGTGAAAGTGGATGAAATTAACGTACTGAATTATCGATTACGGAATTAAAGAAAATTGAGTGCGGATTCGGAATACGATTGGAGGCAGAAGTAGTGGAAAGAACAAATATCGAACTAATTTAACGTTTATGGAATTATAGAATATCAAGTGCGGTATCGGTAAACGATTGCTTACGAAGTAGATGTGAAAAGTATAACGAACTGGAAGTACGAATTTTGATACGGTATCGAATTGTGATTCGAAGTGATAGAACTGATAGGACAGCGAAGTATCGTACGGACTTGGTGATCGAATATCACGAGTTAATTTACGCGTCGTTACGGACATAGGGGTGCGCGAAAATTTCGACGTACGTACTCCAGGTAGTCATAAAAGAAAAAAAAAACATCAAGGTGCGAAACGTGGTGCGGGGGAAAAAAAAAACGCAGATCGGTATGGTACATAGTTTGGCGGAGATTTAAAAAAAAATCACTAACCTACGAATCGTCGCGGCGCCTACTGGGGCTTTCGCGAAGATAAAAACTGTGGCGGATCGCTGTGAGGCGGATTAGTCCCGAGGACGGAGCAGACTGACGCCAGTGGTACCCTAGCATAAGGTCTTGATTTAGCTATCATTCTCTTTACTTCTAACAATTTCATTCACATATTTATATTACTAGTTGAACTTAATTAAAATAATTCTTATAACCACAGTACGATTCTTTTCTAAAGCTTTTGTGTTAATTTAGTGTGTCGTCCTCCGATTACAGATCCGCGAGAGAGATTTCCGGTGGAACTAAAACCTACCTCGCTTCACAGCTGGCTAGGTAGTTAGAACGACGACGAAAGCTTAGTTGTGTGGCGCCCACCCCGTCTCGACGGGTTAGTCGGACTCGTCGTCGTTCGCCCCTAAGCGGAAAGGGGTTAGAAGAGAAAAATTTCACGTAAAAAAATAAATTAAGCCGTATGCGAATCCAATTGATTTTGAAGGATCTCCCGGACAATAACATTTGAATCAATTCCTTTTGCCAGTCGATATTGTTTCAAGATCTCTTGTTGAGTTTCATCTGAAAGCTGATCTCGTGATTTACTCTACAATGTATGACGAAACTAAGGCGTTTCTCCCTTCGTAAAGTTTTCTTCATTTTCATTTCGAAGAAATAAATTCCGTGTGTATTGTATCAGATGTGGAAAAGAGCATCGTCTCATTGGTTATGTTGCTGTTGCCACCCCCTTTTTTTTTTTTGCAAGTTTACTAATAATTATGACATTTTTACGTTAATTTTATTATTTTATAATTTTTTCTGTGCTGTTGCCAGAAGCTTTTTTTTCGAAATATTTTTTTTTTTTACTATACTATTAACTACTATACATACATTTCTTTTTAAATTTTCAATATCAATATTTATTTATTTGATACTTTAACATTAATTTCATTTTAAATTTGTCTTATTATTAAATTTCTATGTCTAATTAATTTCTTTCGTTCTTTATGTATTTCTGATTTTCTTTATATTATTAATTTTCATTGAAAAAGTTTTGACAACTCGTTTTTTTTTTCATTCGGCATTTTATTTGCCACAATTTTTACAATTTTTTTTTTTTATATATTCTTAACATCATCTATTTTTTTATCATACCTTGTAGCTTTTTCGGAATTTCTATTTATCGTTACATTATCGTTATTTATACATATGTTTTTAAGCAAAAGCTTTCCGTTCGAGCTATTGAAAATAGTGTTATGCTACGATTAGACGGTCACTCAAAACCGTCAATGCATTGACACTCTGACGTCAAAATTACGTAGAATGTGGTCACAAAGTTGTCAATTCAATGTCAATCCGTGTGATCGTCATTTTTGTGACACGTCAATGCATTGATAGTAGAATTGACTACCGAATTGACACACATTTTTGTGTCAATGCATTGACAATTTTGAATGACCGTGTGATCACCCTGTCAATGCGTTTGCGACGAATTGACTAAAATTTTGGATGAGTCGTCAATGAATTGACACTGTCCCACGGATTGACACGACACGAAATTCTGCCGTGTCCTTTCTCTACAAATTGACACATTGGCAACTTGATCGAGCGGAAATTATTTAATTTAAAATTATTTAATAATGAAGTTTTGTGATCGAATGGAAATGTCAAAAAATTTAAATACACTGAAATTTAGTATTTGAACATTTTTGGACTAGTAATCCCCAAAAAGGAAAAAAATCTATCTATCCGCCATATGTAAAAGCGTTTGAATATGTGTAGCTCACAAATGCGTTGGGGTATTAAGTTGTAATTTGTTTTGTTTGTAAATTGGATAAGCCCCTGCGAGTGGTATGAAACTTTTTGATTGTCTTAAAGGATACAGCTACCCAGACAAGTGTTAAAATTCTTAAGACGAGAGTTGAAGTGTCGGGGTGGGGGTTAAGAAACTTTGGATGACAATATCTTCCGAACCGATTGTACCAAGAAGATAAAATTTGGTTTTTGTCTATAGAATTACAAGTGAAGTGCATTAAACTGAAGCCAAAAAATCAAATTTTAATTTATGGCTTGGCTCTATGTCGCAACCTATTTCTCATCTTTATTAACGACCTTCTGTCCTCAACTCACAAGTTCCAATCTACAAGGCATATAGCAGACCACGCCTTGAGTACAATTAGCATACCTGGGATTGGTTTTCCAAAATTCCATTTAACATTGGTAATTGGAGACGAAGCCGTTTCAGCTTCTATAGACTCCCTTGAGCACTATCTTACTACTACATTTCAATGGTAAATGTAGTAAGTAATTAAAAAGTCTTATACCTCCACTCTTATTCGCCGACCGTAACACTCGCCAAGCTTCACGCACGAGCATACTGTTCAGCCCCCTTTTTGTGAGAGAACAGTGAAATTTATGCAACCTCTTTCGTCATCAGTAATGTGAAACACATTGCCAGCCGATCTGCCCTGATAATTATAACCTTCAGCAGTTCAAAAACAATGTTCACCGACACTTCAGAAGCTCCCGCCCTCCCGTTCCACCACTCTAAATCCCCTACCACACCATTTTATTCTCAACTCAACCTATGTCGTTCTAGCTGTTCAATCGCATTAAAGGATGACCCCCTAAGTTATTACGACGGTCGTAAATTAATGGTAAATTAAACAAATGTCCTTGAAACGGAGTTTTTTCAATATTTTCACTAATTTTGTTATATCTCTCAGATATTTTTAGTTATAAAATTTATTTTAGTTCTGATGGCTCTTTATATACGCCCATAGAAACGTTTTTCAAAATTTTTTAATATCCAACCTCTAAGGGGGTGTTATGTGATTGTGTACATTTTCACGAATCCATAACCAATCCAAACACCCAAATAAACAACCAAATTCGGCGCTTTCGTGACATGTCGTAAATTTATCATCATCGCCCTTCAGTATATAAGCTACCAAAATCGCCATCTCCAAATGATTTCGTTTTGTCATTAACTTTAAAAAATTCACTGAACGCGAATTTTTCCACACAAAAAAATTACAATTCATAACTTTCTTTCAATCCCGTTTGATTTGAAAAATGTAAATATACAAATTTCTACTGATGTGAATGTCCTATCTATTGTCAATTCGTAGAGATGTGTCAATCCCGTGTGATCGCATAGTTTCTTCGTGCCATTCATTGACAACGTTGGCGACAAATCGAATTGACTACCAGCTTCGTCAGTCTTATTGTCAATTTAGTTTTGGGACAGATATGACCAAAATGGTCAATCCGTGTGATCGTCAATTCGTCAAGAATTGACACAATGACGATTGAGACTCCATTGACACTGAAACGACGCATTTTTACGTGACGTCACAGTGTCAATGCATTGACGGTTTTGAGTGACCGTCTAATCGTAGCATTATGCTACGATTAGACGGTCACTCGAAACCGTCAATACATTGACACTCTGACGTCAAAATTACGTAGAATATGGTCACAAAGTTGTCAATTCAATGTCAATCCGTGTGATCGTCATTTTTGTGACACGTCAATGCATTGATAGTAGAATTGACTACCGAATTGACACAAGTTTTTGTGTCAATGCATTGACAATTTTGAATGACCGTGTGATCACCCTGTCAATGCGTTTGCGACGAATTGCCAAAATTTTTGGATGAGTCGTCAATGCATTGACACTGTCCCACGATTGACACGACACGAAATTCTGCCGTGTCCTTTCTCTACAAATTGACACATTGGCAACTTGATCGAGCGGAAATTATTTAATTTAAAATTATTTAATAATAAAGTTTTGTGATCGAATGGAAATGTCAAAAAATTTAAATACACTGAAATTTAGTATTTTAACATTTTTGGACTAGTAATCCACAAAAAGGAAAAAAAATCTATCTATCCGCCGTATGTAAAATCGTTTGAATATGTGTAGCTCGCAAATGCGTTGGGGTATTAAGTTGAAATTTGTTTTGTTTGTAAATTGGATAAGCCCCTTCGAGTGGTATGAAACTTTTTGGTTGTCTTAAGGGATACTATCTGCCTAGACAAGTACTAAAATTCTTCAGACGAGAGTTGGAGTGTCGGGGTGGGGGTTTAGAAACTTTGGATGACAATATCTTCCGAACCGATTGTACCAGAAAGATAAAATTTGGTTTTTGTATATAGAATTACAATTGAAGTGCATTGAACTGCAGCCAAAAAATCAAATTTTAATTTATGGCTTGGTTCTATGTCGCAACCTATTTCTCATCTTTATTAACGACCATCTGTCGTTAACTCACAAGCTCCACTCTACAAGGCATATAACAGGCCACGCCTTGAGTACAATTAGCATGCCTGGGATGGGGTCCCAAAATCCCATTTGACCTTGCTCAATCGTGTTCAAAAACATGCGTTCCGACTAATTGGAGACGAAGCCGTTTCAGCTTCTATAGACTCCTTGAGCATTGCCGATATGTCGGAATAATCTGTACTTACTATCGACATTTCAATGGTAAATATTGTAAGTAATTATTCGCCGACCGTAACACTCGCCAAGCTTCACGCACGAGAATACTGTTCAGCACCCTTTTTGTGGAGAACAGTGAAATTTATGCAACCTCTTTCGCCATCAGTAATATGAAACACATTGCCAGCCGATCTGCCCTGATAATTATAACCTTCAGCAGTTCAAAACCAACATTGACCGATAGTTCAGAAGCTCCCGCCCTCCCGTTCCACCACCCTAAATCCCCTACCACACCATTTTATTCTCAACCTATGTCGTTCTAGCTGTTCAATCACATTAAAGGATGACCCCCTAAGTTATTACGACGGTCGTAAATTAATGGTAAATTAAACAAATGTCCTTGAAACGGAGTTTTTTCAATATTTTCACGAATTTTATTATATCTCTCAGATATTTCTATGTAGTTATAAAATTTATTTTAGTTCTGCTGGCTCTTTATATACGCCCATAAATTTCGTTTTGTCATTGACTTTAAAAAATTGAACTGAACGCGAAACTATATATTTTATTTTTCCACACAAAAAAATCACAATTCACAGCTTTCTTTCAATCCCATTTGATTTGAAAAATGTAAATATACAAATTTCTACTGATGTGAATGTCCTATCTATTGTCAATTCGTAGAGATGTGTCAATCCCGTATGATCGCATAGTTTTTTCGTGCCATTCATTGACAACGTAGGCGACAAATCGAATTGACTACCAGCATCGTCAGTCTGCTTGTCAATTTAGTTTGGGACAGATATGACCAAAATGGTCATTCCGTGTGATCGTCAATTCATCAAGAATTGACACAATGACGATTGAGACTCCATTGACACTGAAACGACGCATTTTTACGTGACGTCACAGTGTCCATGCATTGACGGTTTTGAGTGACCGTCTAATCGTAGCAATAGTCGCGTTATTAAAAATTTGCGACTAATTTAGCTCTTATGAGTATATACAATTTTTTTTTGTTATGTTAATCAAATTTAACGGTTGTTTATTATTTAATAAACAGAAAATAATTTATTATATTTTTTTTTATGTATGTGTGTGTCAGTGTTAATATGTTGGGGTTAGTGTGTGGGGTTAGTGTGGTTAGTACACGACGTCCTCTTGCGATCGTTACAGCTGCTAATGTTCCCTTCAGGCCTGTTTGACAAAAGTAGTTACCTAAATGAAAACAAATAAACAGAAATGTTGGTAAAACTGCTGGGTCAGCCATGGAAAATTTGTATACGGTTATTATGGGTTTTTCGTATCTTATTCCCCATTCTAATTGTCGTAGTGACGGGCCCGTCTACTGCTACTACTTCGAAAGGGCCCACCCAAATGGGCGAAAATTTAATTTTCCTCGTGGGGTTTTTGAGAAGGACCTTTTGGCCCACTTGGACTTGTAACGGGTTGACGTTGCGATCGTAAGAATGTTCAGACGCGCGTTTGGCGTAGAACAAATTCTTCCTAGCTAGTTCATGCGCTCTCTGAATTTGCACTTTTAGTTGATTCGGATAATCAATGCAGTTAGTTAGGGGTTTGGGTTTTCTTTTTAAGTTCGTCGGCATATCGAAATTAAAACCGTACAGGCAATTCATAGGAGACATGTGGTGTGATATTATGAACATGCATAGCCGGTTTGAGCCACTGATCCCAATTTCGCTCATCGTCTCCCACGAAGCTTCTCAAGTATTCCGCCAACGGTCGATGGCTGCGTTCCGTTCGCCTGTGGATGATACGGTGTTATGTGTAACTTTCGTATTCCGAGCATCTTGCATGTCTCCGCGAATAATTTGGAAGTAAAATTTGTTCCGTTGTCCGTGACTAGTATTTTGGGAATGCGGAACCTGGTGATGATCTTGTCGTAGAAGGTTTTGGCGGCGGTAACGGCCTCTGCGTCTGGCATTGGAGTGCAGGCCATGTAATTGATTAAGTCGTCCTGAAAAGTAAGTATGTAACGATTTCCTGCGTGTGTTACGGGTAATGGTCCCACCATGTCCATGAACACTTTATTGAATGGGAACTCTGGTGTATCCGTTATAACCATGGGCATTTTAGTTAGCTTGGAGCTTTTGTTAACTTGACATTTGGGACAGGTTTTTATAAAATTTTCAATGTCCTTTCGCATGCCTTTCCAACGGAACTGCCGTCTGATGCGTAGATATGTCCTCTTTATTCCCCGATGGCCCCCAGTGCTGAGTTGTGGAAATCGTTCAACACTACTTGGACCTCCTTAGGGTCAGTAAGGGTTTCAAACTGCCTTGTCGCATTCTCTGCTCGAATAGGTGGGGCCGAAACCGTGGTGACTGGTTCTGTGTCGGTATTCTGAGCGCGAGCTGCGCTTCTTGCTTGTACTACCGCAATAGCCCCGCTGGACAACATGTTACTACCGTTTTCAACTTCTTCGAGCCCCCCACACTCGTTGGGAATTCTGCTCAGGGCATCCGCGTTTGCATTGTATTTTCCCGGTTTGTACTCTATTTTATAGTCGAATTCGGATAGCTTATGATGGAAACGCACTAAACGAGATGTTGGGTTCTTCATATTAAATACGCCTTTTAGTGGACGATGGTCGGAGTACACCGTTGTTGTTGTTGTTTGGTGTAGAGGAAGACACGGAGCAATGCAGCGCATCTTGAGCATTCAGGCCAATATGGCCCATTATACTCGAATCCCCCAGTCTCTACCCGAACTTTTTCGTCCTCCTCACGAATTTTAAGAGCTCAGGTAGGGAGCGAGAACGGAGTTCCTCCATCCTCATAACGTCAACGCCGTATACGTGCATTCTCGCAAAAGAGTAAGCTGGACACTGAAGAAGGAAATGTTCCGTTGTGAGTAGTAGTAAGGGTACAACTTTGCTATCTTACGCTTAACGCGCGACTAGGACATCCGCACTAAACTCCTCCTATTTTGGCATGGAATTCCAGGAATTCACGTTTTTGAAAGTGTTACCTTTTGATCGTGAAACCTGTTCTCGTATGGGCCCCAAAGTTGTATCTTTTGCGTTGGTGAAGTAGTGTATGCAAAAGTCTTTGGTGTGAGGGGTTCGGTAGTAGCGATAATTTTCTCGCAATTTTCTGATGAAATGTATTGACTTGGATGAAAATCTGCAACTTGGGTGAACTGAAGTAACCTTTGAAGAGAGTAAGTAATATTGGTTGATGATGCGGCTATATTCATGCGTGCATCACGTGGGGATTAAGCCAGGGCCAATTGTGGTGGAGATAAGCCGCAATGGAGTTGGCTTGTAGAGATTTTGATCGGGCTCAGTGTGTTGGGGGGTAACTGGGAGTCTTGTTAATTGGAGCCTCGGTTCCAATTGGTTGGTTGCAAGATGTATTTTGATTCTTCTTTACGCCATGTTTTCTAGAAACTAGAGCCTCGGTTGCATGTAGATAATTTGCGGGAAGCCGGTTCTTGGGTTGGTTGATTTTTACCTTTTGTTGGTAGAATGTAGGTTACAAGTGCACATGTTGGCCGGATGATTCGTGTTTACATTTTTGTTGGTAGAATGCATGTCGGTTCGACATGTTTGCATTTTGTTGGTAGAATGTAGGTTACAAGTGCACATGTTGGCCGGTTGAATCGTGTTTACATTTTTGTTGGTAGAATGCATGTCGGTTCTTGTGCATGGTGTGAATGTAGGTTGCAATTGTACATGTTACTAGGTGTCTGGAGCCTCGGTTCCGAATAGGCAGGCTTGTACATGTTTGCTTGCGGTAATTATTACTTTCATGATATTGATGGGTGGATTATCAAGAATCTTTTTGCACGTTTGTGGGGGGACTAGTTTTTCTTTACGACGATCTCATGTGTTTCGTACTTGTTTTGGCGGGAAGATATGTTCATGATTACATGTGCTTCGAATTGGTGTTTTCTTTGCGACGATCTCATGTGTTTCGTACTTGTTCTTATTGTAGTTAACCGGCGATGGATATTTTCTGCAGTACATTCTACTGCTGTAGTCGCGGATGGGAAAGACACTTTCGATTGTGTGAAGAGTTTGCGAGAAAACAGCTGACGTTCGTTGTCGGGTTGATTTTTGTATCTGCCTGAGACATGCGTAAGTTTTGTTTTCGTATTCTTTTTTGGGCTCGGAGGTGTATTAAGTTCAATGTTATGCACCAGATTTCGCGTCGTTTTGTTGTTATTGTATGGTAATGTCTTTTGGACGATGCATGATGTGTGTATGTTTTGATTATCTCGTATTCTTCTTCTCAAGTTCGAGGTGATTTTTATATGGTTGAATTGCCGTGGGAATTTTAAAAACAAGCGATCGTTTTGTTGTTGTGATTATGATAGGTGTTGGGTGATAATGATGTGAATTAAAGTACAAGTTTTCATTTGTTATTCTTTATTCAATTTGGTATAGAATTTACACACAGTTTTAACTTTATTTTAATTACAGAATAGATTGTTTCTTAAGTAAAATAGGCTTTAGTAATTCTTCCATTTGTAAAATCCTGCGTTGAAATCTTAATCGATCTAAAGTATCGGATTGCCAAGTGCCCTTTCTACTAGATCTATATGCATATCCCCAGGCAACCATGTATTTAACAGAAACCTGATCACAAAAACGGACATGTTTATAATCTAGCGAAGGCATTGTACAGATTGAGTAATTCGACGATGAGGAAAAATATCATAATGGCCAGTAGAAGATATTTCAGCACTATAGGTAATGATGACGACCAGCGTGATTTTTTGACTGGTTTGTTATACGGTCCACAAACGTCTTTGCCGTTAGCGAAAACACAATCAGGAGACATGCGTAGATGTTCGGCTTCCACATCAGAAGGGGAAGAGAATGCACTCATTATCAGAGAGCAGAAGAAGCACCTGACGTAATCCTGCAAGTTGGTGTAAAAGAAGCCGCTTTTTACCAGCTTAAGAATTTTCCTCTCATCCAGATCCAAATTTTTGAATGTCTTTAGACGGTCGTATTCGTGTCTTAAGTTCAGCATGTTGACTAAAACCCACACGTTATAGCACGTCTTTTATATCAATCCAGGAATTATGAGCTGATGGAAAACCAAGCCATTTTACGTAAACTTGATTGCCCCTTCTTTTTAGAATCTCTTCTACAAGGTATACATCGGGGTGTTTGACTCTTATTAACTCTAGTTCGTAGAACCCTCCTTGTATTATGTTCCCCTGATAGTCTTTGAGTATGTAAGTGCGCGGCTCTGTATTCTTTACTTCGTTTATCTGAAATATTTCGGTGGACCAGTTGGGGGTATATCCTTTCTCGAATACATGCTTGTATTTGCTTACACGTACATGATCACCTTTCCTGTACTTGGGGGTAGACGAGACCTTCACCTTACGGTAGACTTCCCCAAGAAGCTGAGCCTCATTCGATGGCCCAACATCTATAGGACGCATTTTTATGGTACGATGCTTTGTTCTATTGTATTTGTTTATTAACCCTTTTAGTAACCCAGTCCACTTATAGCTGCCGTTCATACTAAATTCTTTCCACATCATGTTTTTTAGTGTTCGGTTGAACCGTTCTACAATAGAGGCTTTCAATTGGCTAAAAGTAGAGTAGTGGTTGATTTCAAATTTTTTCATCAAATTGCGAAATGCCTTATTAAAAAACTCTTTTCCATCATCTGTCTGCAAATTTTTTGGGAAACGTCGTTCATTAAAAATTGACTGTATTGCCTTGATAATCTCCCCAGCACTTTTATTTTTAAGGGGCAAGGCCCACGCATATTTGGAGAATGTGTCTATTACTGTTAGAAGAAAATTAAAGCCCTTATTCTTAGTTGAATAAGAGCTCATATCCACTAAATCCGCCTGCCATAAGTCATCTATTCCACGAATGGTCACACGACGACGCATAAAATTTCTACGAGCTGTCTTATGCAGTTCGTTAATAACCTGTCTTCTACTCATTTCATCATGTGTATAAATAGTGGACTTGTTTGCACATGTTTTATATAGAAAACAGTGTAGAAGATGATGCAGTTTGATCATCCGTTTACGATGATGGTTGCGGGACCGTCAGGAAGTGGTAAGACGACATTTATTGAATCATTCCTGAAAAATACATCGCTAGTTAACACTCAGATAAAAAAGATTATCTGATGTAATGCTGAGCAGCGAGCGATACCGTCACAGATAGCATTTAAAAATATTGAATATTTAGGCTCCATACCCGAGGAATTTATAAACGAAACCAATGAGCCTACATTAATCGTACTAGATGATATGATGCTAAATGCATTTTCAAAGCAGGTTTGTGAACTTTTTACAAAAGGATCACATCATAGGAATTTTTCAGTAATACTTGTAACACAGAACGTCTTCCATCAGGGTAAGTTTTGTCGAGATATTTCGCTTAACTGTAAATATATGGTGGTTTTCAAAAACCCCCGCGATAAAAGCCAGTTCCTCCATTTAGCCAAGCAGATTTACCCTGAAAATAGTGCAGAGCTGGTGAGAATATATAAAGATATAACTCAAGCTCCACACGGGTATTTGTTAATAGATCTGACTCAGTCTACTAACGATTTATTTAGATTCAGAACAGATATCTTTAATAAAAGATTTGTGACGTGCTACTGTGCAGCGACTGATTTAAACAGTAAAAATGGTGTCACGAATGAAACGATTGAGGGACAACAAACATATGCTATATGTTCTCAAAAATGCTAGTCCATGTTTAAGAAAGGCTATCATGAAAAAGACAGATCCTGAAGTGGTTAAGACTATTTGTGAAATCACATTAAACACGTTGAAGGGGAATCATGTGCCAGGTCGTAAAATCTTGAACGGTCTATGTAAGTATAAAAAGAGCATGCGAAGGTTAGTTGAAGCAAGACGATCTGTTCCTAGACAGCGTAAAATCTTAGTACAGCAAGGTGGTTTTCTACCAATCCTGATAGGAAGTGTACTTTCAGGTGTTATTGGGTCGTTGATTGAAAAATATGCATAGAAGGAGCGCTCTTAATAAAATGCTACTTCTTTCACCAGAAGTGTATGAACAGTTGAAGGGTCAGATAGAAGGTGGAGATGGCCTGTCTATATTCGATAAGACGATACACACCATTTTGAGGAATAAAAAGCTGTCTGACGACGACAAATGGTATAATTATAGGAACACGCTGATAAAGTTTCTTAATGCTAAGCGTAAAGGGAGACAGTCTCGTGAAGAAAAATCTCTCGCGTTTACGCCACAAGTAAAGTTAGGAAGTCAGAAAAATTTACGAGACAATGCGACACAGACAAGGATTGCATTCAAAGAGGAGATGTCAACGCAAACCTCCCCGATGAAGAACCCCGACCCATTTTACAGTACGGCGGAAGATGTATTTGAGACAGGCGACGTGACTTTACCAAAGTATCATAGTTCTAGTGCAGAGGAGATAACGCCGCCAAGACGATCGCTAACGCCTCGGTTCAAAAGACGATTATCTGTAAGCGGTATAGCAAAAACATTGAAACCGGCTGCAAAGTTTGGCAAAACTACGCCCGAAGTCAAGAACATGGAAAAAGAATATCGGATTATAACGGCTGATGACGGTATAACTCAGTATACTATACCGAATGAGATGGATGTTGATGAAGCGGCACAGCTTATAGAAGAACTAGAGCAGGGAGAAGGGGGGGATAAAACCGAACAGAGAACCCCTACCAAACAAACTATATTAAAGCCTTCACGACTAGAATATCCTTCAGTAAGTACAGAGGATCGGTACCCGATACCTGGACGTTTAAAAAGAAGAACGGAACGGGCCGGAAGTGCACCAAATATTTTCTGGGAAAGAGTTTAAAAATGCCTATAGATATAAGAGAAAACGATTTTTACATATGCCTTCTAAGCAACAATTCCATGCGTATATACAATGAAAATACACTGTCAGCCTTCACGAATATGCTTCCTAGTGCCTGTAAGTTGGACGGCGGGTGGAGTGTCGGAATGACTGAAATTGCATTACCAAATCGAAAAACGAAATCAGTTGGGAAAAAAGATGGAAAACGTGAGAAGGAAGATGAAAAAGTGGAAGGTACTACTAAAAAGGTGAAGAGAGCTGCGACAGATGTACTAAAGATTAAAACTTATGTAAAAAAAGTACATGGTATTTCCATTTATCTTAAATGGAGTTACCAACAGTTATTAAAATTATGTTACAATAAACATGATATGAACTTTTCTACTTTCTTGTCTTCGTTCAACGACGCAATTGATCCCTATTGGTATGTTGATGCTCATCCAGATTTTAAAGAGATGTTATACGCCATCTTAGAATCTGATGAAATTCGTAAAGATATCCCTGACACGAGTAAAGACGAACGAGTTACAAGAACAGAAAATTTCTATTTACACATTTATCAGGATAGCGAAGTTGCGGATATTGTAACTTTAGGAGTTTTCGTACATGACTCTATATATTATTTTTTCAGTAGTATAATTGGGCAGATTCCTAGAGAAAAACGTAATTATAAAGCACTAAAACGCATGATAGACTATTACATACCTCCAGCGCTCAGTATAAGTGAAAAGCTCGGGGAAAGTGCCCCGAAGAAGCTTGACTCTTTAGATTTAGAGATAAAAGACTTGAAGATTAAAATAAAGATAAAGTACCCGCTGCCAACACCAATTGATATTAATGATTTAGTCGGGCTTTTTGTCGCGAATATACAGTTTGATGACGAAACTGAATCTGTTGCAGCTCGGAGGAAAAAATCAAGTCAAATTAGGCAAAAAATTATTCAAACTCTAACTGATTTGGATGCAGAGGCCTCTACCTTTGAGATACCAAACAGGCGTATAATTACGGATAAAAGTATAAAGTTGAAAGTTCCCTATGAGAAACGACCCGATGGTACCCTATTAACTAGAGAAGTGCCTATAGATTTGAAAAAGAAAGACTTATCGGGATTCATTACCGATATATTCTTTCAAACGCCTGTGAAGGAACGTAATGCTAAACTCCTTACCGTGGAGGTGGACAAGTCGTTTGATAAGATTTCAGCAGAAGCGAAGAAGGATACTTTAGACAGAATTACCGTATTAGAAGAATCTGTTCTCGAAATAAAGAGCAGATTTCCGCGAGAACTAACAGCTGTAGTTGCAGAGGAATGTAAGGCTTTAGGAATAATACACGTTTACACTGATATCATTCGCCCCCAAATAGTAGGAAACAAATTAGTGAGGAATCTGCGTATGATTCCATTGAAAGAATGCGATAATATATTCAGGTTTGAGCATGTAGAATACTACCCTCTGGAAAAGACCTACATTGAAAGTATCTCCATAAAGATAACCGATGATCAAGGCGAATTAATCGACTTCATTCCAGGCTATACCCCGACATATGTGATGCTTCACTTCAAAAGACAATAAAGTATAAATATTCAGACGCGTATAAGGGATCTTCATAACTGGTGTACATTCAACTCGAAATGAATTCATATTACACAAGGTATTATTTAATCCAAAGCGGCGCTGGTTTGTCGGATATAGGGGATCTTTATCGATCGCCACTTATATACCAGCGTGGAAGAGGTATCGGTAGCTTCTTCAGTGGATTACTACGTTTTTTACGACCTTTAGTTTCGTCAGGCGTAAAAACTATAAAGGAGCAAGCTATAAAGACTGGAACAACAATATTATCAGAGGCGGGGAGTAAACCTCTCAAAAACATTTAAAAAGAGCAAGGACAAGCTGCTACTCAAGAGCTGATGCAAAAAGGCGTGAAAAAACTCTTTGACAGTATGGGTGGTGAGGGTATGAAAAGGCGCATGGCTATAAAAAGGGCAAATCCGTTTTCAACAGCACAGTTAAAAACGGTTCCTAAACGTGGAAAACGTACCAGATCAAAGAGAAAATCTATTAAGAAAAGACCAGCAACCAGTAAAAATAAAAGAGTCAAGAACAATAAGCGTAAGCGTGTATTGGATATATTCGATAAGTAAGGAGAATGGCCTCTTACAGAGAATGTATGAAATCTGAATTAGATTTATTTAAAGCACCACCGATACAGGCCAATATTTTAAAAACAGAAGAAGTATCATACAAACCAATAGCTTCTCTTGATAACTCTTCAGTTCTGGAATTCGTCTCGCTAGGACATGGGGACACGTACCGTGATTTATCCAGTATCTACCTTCGCTTAAAAGTTCAGCTAATTAAGGCAAAAGGTGGGAAAGAAGAATTCTACACCGGAAAAGAAAAAACCCGAGTTAAAGCTGGTGACCCTGAAGAGGAAAGTGATCCAATCGGCGTAGTTAACAACCTGATGCATTCACTTTTTAGACAATGCACAATACAATTAAATGGCAGACCGATTGCTCAAACTGACAACAACTACCATTACAGAGCTTACATTGAAAACTTATTGAATTACGGTAGAGATGCGTCAACAACACATTTAGAATCTGTAGGATGGTACCTCGACCAAGATGGTATGGAAATGATTGAAGATGGAAGCAAAAGTGGGCGTCCTAGTGAATTTAATGCAGGATATCTCAAACGATCTGAATTGCTTTCGAAAAGTAATGTGGTAGAGCTTATGGGAAAGATTCATGGTGATTTACTTAATCAGGATAAGTTACTTCTGAATGGGGTAGATTTTAGACTCTCACTATCCCTGGAAAAACCCGAATTTTATCTATACTCAAAAGAAGACGGACACTCACCGCAAATTAAAATTATAGATGCAACAATGTATATGAATCATGTAACTGTTAATCCCAATATTTTAATGGCACATGAAACTATTCTTCAGCGCTCCAACGTGATATACCCGTACAAGCGTGTCGAAGTAAAAAGTTATACATTACCAGCTAACAGCTCAACACTATCTTTAGATAATGTCATAATCGGACAGCTACCGAACTTGTTAATTTTCGGCATGGTAGATAATGATGCCTACAGCGGTAAACAGACGAAGAATCCATTTAACTTTAAACACAATAATATCACACGATTCAATTTATCCGTCAATGGAGTACAAGTTCCGAACCAGGCTTTAGAGTTTGATTACTCTCAGGAAAAACCTATAAGTACACGGGGATACCTTTCACTATTTAAGGGAACAGGCATTCATTACTTCGACAAAGGCAATCAAATCTCTAAGGAATTCTTCGATAATGGATGCTTTTTAATGGCGTTCGATTTAACTGCAGACAATTCATACGGTTCATCTTGTGGCAGTTTATTGAATCAAGGAACAGTGAGGATCGAGGGAAGGTTTAAGAAAGCGCTGGAAAAAAGTGTAACTTGTATAGTATATGCCGAGTATGATGGAAGTCTTGAAATAGACAAACTTCGTGGAGTTCATACTGATTTTTGAAAAGTATAAATATAACCTTTTAATCTCGCACTCTTCATATTACTCAGCGGACGAGGAAGAACAACAAAGATGGCATATTGTGTTGTAAATGTCGAATATTTTAATGAAGGTAATCTAAGCTTCTTTAAAAAGGTTTCGTTTGCCGGTTTCTCATCACAAAATAAATTATTCTCAAAGGAAATAACGTATAAATATCCCACATCATCGGCTACCACAACAGATCAGACAGGGGCATTTGGGAATTTGGAACTTAAGCGTTTGGATGAAAATCTTATTATGACGCTAGCAAAATTTGCAACCGTTTTTGTTTATAGCGCTACAACAAAGGAATTCTTAGAAAGTTACACCACCAGTCACACCAAGATCATTGACATTGATACTATAACTTCGAAAGAGCAGATATGAACACGATCGAACTTGTTAAAACATTAAGGAAAAACACAACCACAAGGAGATTATTCAAAGGCGTATTCCCATGCGATCGTTTACCTTATAAAATTAAAAAGCCAGCATGTGTTATTGCAAATACCGACCCCGCCGACAAAAAAGGCGTTCATTGGGTAGCATTTTATTTCCCGAGGACGGGCCCTGCTGAATTTTTTGACTCCTTTGGCAGATACCCCAACAATAAATATTTTAAAAGATTTTTGCATAACAACTCTAAGGTTTTTATAAATAACAAAAAACGATTACAGAGTGTATACTCTTCAACATGCGGAAACTACTGCTGTGTATACATATATTCCCGCTGCAAGGGGAAGGATCTAAAGCTATTTCTTAAGCAGTTTTCGCCAAAAGATTTTCCAGATAATGACGACAAGGTGGTTAATTTATACCACCATATATTTTCATCGGGTGCTACACAGGATGGTGGGGTTTATTCCAACCAAAGTTGTAGATCAGAACTTGAAGGTATAAAAGCACCAGTCTAAAACAAGCACGTTTCAGTTTTCATTTTAAAACCTTCTAACGAATATGTTGTCAGCTAATGTAAAAGCAGAGTGTAATGAGTCTAGCAAAAGAAAAAAGTCAGACGATCTCCGTGAAAATACTAATAAGAAGCAAAAAAAGTCTATGATTCGCGGTGAAGACGCACTACTGAATTACACCTATCATCTGGATGACGCTCAAAATCGTAAAGTTGTTCTTGGATTTGACCCGTTCACGTTTGAGGTGAAAATAATATTCAGTTATCCTGGACGGTTTCCTGTGTCAACGGGATATACCGGGTGGATTTCAGTCTTCAATTACCTCACCCAGTTAAAGAATGAAGTTGAGGTAATACCAGGTAACCAACTTGGATTGCTGAAGGAATACAAAATACCTGTAGGAGAAAGCAGTATCAAATTGAAACATCCCGAGCTATACCGTTTGTTTGAAATGATGGAATTTTTCAACATCGTAATGTTTCACAATAACAGCGCTTCGGAAAGTGTAAAGGAATACTACAAGCAATATGTAGACAGATGTAAGCAGAAGGATGTGTTCAAGTTATCAGCCGACGACTTTTTCATACCAGTCCGCAGCTCTTACGTTCACGTAAACTACTCTCGACTTTTTCATGAGCTTCCTATCTTTTGTAACATTAATATTATCTTAAGTGTAACGGTTTCGTAATAAAAATAAGAAAAAAGAAAAACACATCATCTTTTTATTTAATGGTTCCATTTATTAACAAATGCAGGTAAATGTTGATACAGTTTTGTACAGCACATCTGTCGGTTGATCCTTCACTGTGTACTTTGCAGAATACTTGAAATTTGTTTAGATCACCTAATCTAGGTATTTCAAGTTGTTTTATATCGGCGCTTGGTATGTATTTTCGTAGAAACTTCTCTTTCGTTTCACCCTTGATATGTATTTTACTATCTGCATAATTCCTCAATACCTCCGGTAGAGAGTTGTAACTAAATTTTCCTTCATCCCATTTTAAACCATTTATATTCTCCACATCAAATTGATTTTGTCTGCAAGCTTTCGGTACCATCTCCTGATATGGGTACGGGGGCGCGAAGTGATAAAGTAATGGTGAGACTGATCCGAAAGGTAGGATGGCAAGTTCCTTAATAAAGTATTGTCGATTATTCCCACATACAAATTGAATATCAATAATTATCTCATCCATGTTCACTGTCAGACCGTCCCGAATAGAAGAAAAAAGCTGATTTTACATTGCTTATTTATATATTTTCTAAAAACGTTATATAAAGTAAAATTATGTTATCAGCTATTTCTCTTACATACAACTATAAAATTACGTACAAATCTGAAATTATATACAAAGGTATTTCACAATTCTTTTAAATTACTTAGTCTTATTTTCTTGTATCCATATGGATACGAAAAATTTCCTGCTTTTACGACTCTCTTATCAAAAGTGAACTGAAGATGTTTTTTCTCTATTGAAGAGATGACAACTCCCGGTCGTTTCCTCTTAATCTTTGACTTATTCTCTACACAAACACGATCCTCGCTATCTCCAATTACTAAGGATTTTAGACGTTGAAAGTTGACGATCTTAGAAGTTTCAAAATTGATTGTTATCCCCTTACACTTAATAATATATTCACTTCCTTTATCAGTTTCAACTTTAAGCCCATAACTTTTTGGACCTGTGCTTACAAATTCAGATATGAAGGCTGTAGCTCCAAAAGACTCAATCTCATTTGTGAGATCCCCTAAAAAGTCAGACATGGTAAAAGAAAGAGGGTTTATTTTATTATCTACAAAAATCAAACTATCAGTATCACAGTAGAGAATTGCGTTTCCGACTTTTTCCAATGCTTCGTAAAGTTTAATTCTAGCAAATGCTGTTGTGTATGCTGCAATTGGAATGTTAACGTGGGGTAACATATTCAAATTTTCAGTTAAATACTTCCAATTGACCCAGATAGTTTCGTCATTAATAGGAAGCACTGAACAAATTTCAATCCCGGGTGATTCAGTAAAACTGCAGAATTCTCTAAAATCATTAAATACTTTGGTAAAAGTTTTATCCTCTCTTTGAGCAAACTTCCCCCATAAAGAGTTCAAACAAATTTTAGCAGTGTTACGCCGCCCGGAATTCTTTTGCATTCGATCTCTATCAAGATTAATATCTTCTCGCATTTGATAGGTCTTTAGAAAACTTTCTCTCTCAATTTCAGATATGTATTCGGACCCCCATCCACTCGCCTCCTGTTTGATTTTTAGAAAGGTATTAACGTATTTCGTAAAAAGGCCACCGGTTTTTGAATTTGAGTCATACTGAGTGTAGGTATATTTCCAAACCTCATGCACTTTTGAAATTTTGTAACCCTTTTTTACAGCCAACGACAGCTCAGGTATAACCCATGTACCAAAAATCTGTCTTTCACCATCTGTATGAGTACAGCTAGAAACTCTATTCATTTCGGCACATTTTCGACATAAAGCAAAATACAATTTTTGATTAGTTTTAAAAGGTAATACTGGTAAGTATAAATCAGTAGGGGGTACAATTGTACATGTGATGAAACCATGCATTGAAAGTATTTCAGAGACCGGGGGGATGTCCCCACCTCGAAAAATTTTCGGATGTCCAATAGGATATGGCGAATATTTATTTATGTATGGGTACAAACTAGTAAAGTCCAAATATCGTATTACCTCATTCTCTCTAGCTGTGTGATGCAATTTAAATACCTCTGTACGCCCCCCGAAAATAGCATCACGTGGATTGAGTGGTGGTAAAATGTCTTGAACAATTACATCCAACTCTTTATTCACTGTTGGATTCTTCTTCAAGAATTCTTTGAACTCACATTCCCACGTAAAGATGAGTGTGTACCCACTACTTTTAATTAGCGCAATTCGTTGCTCTGTACTTTCATATCTCTGTGATAGCGTTTCAAATCTACAACTTCTATTTTCTGAAGTCTCTTCCACTTTGAAACAATCTTTACAACCGTGAAAATAGCATCCAAAAAACTCGTATACTCTATTTAATTTTGAGTTAAATCCGTCTACCATCAATCCACACCTCTCTAGCCTAACTTCTCCATTATTAATTGCCGAACAAATTTTATCTTTTATCTTTAAACTTTCCCAGGCAAGCCATTTGCAGGCAATAGAAGACTGGTTTTGAGATTTAAAATAACCATTTCTAGGCATTACACCCAAAATATTTTTTTCGAGAAAATTTTTCCGGAAAACGAGCATGCACGCTGATGCTATAGTTAAACTTTCAATTAAAGGGTTCACTTTAGTTATTTCGATGAATTCACACATGAACCTTGTACAACCCATTCGAAGGATATTTACATCACTTTTGCAATACAACAGTATTTCTTTTCTGTTATCGAAAATTTTTTGTGATGCATCGCTATACCACTTTAAGAATGTCTCTCTCTCCCTGACTTTCATAGAATTATACCCATACAGTTCTGGTGGCGGATATGAGCCCACATAATTTAAGTTTTCCACTGTATTAAAATAATAAGGATAGTACCCCTTCTCATACTCCTTAATATCGAAAACACTGGGAAATTTGGCAAGTGGAAATGATAGAAAATTTAGAGAATCAATAAACGCCACTTTCCCACAGGTTAACCTCATTATTTTGGTGCCGTTCATTATAGGGTCGATTTTCAGTTTCATAGCTAACAGTTCAGAAGTAATGAAATGACCATCGTATCCCTGTAAGTTATGTGCTATACAAAAAACGTTAACGATTTGGGGACGCGGTGTTAGACAATAATCTAGAAACCGTCTAACTACATTCACACCTACATCATGTTCAAACACGTGCTCTCTAATTCCACAGACGTTACATCTAATATTTATGTCCGGCTCTTTAAAACAACTATAACATACTTGGTGCGCAACTATCAAGTTCGCTATGTGAAGGAATGAGGTTGGACTTTTCTCATAAGCAGTGTTCTGAGTGGTTTCACAGTCAAAGTATATTATTAGAAATTTACTATTTGATCTACCCTTATATGGCTTAATATAGCATAAATGATCTTCTGGAGTAATTTTATAACATATAGGGCAATACCTTTCATTACATACATGTTCTTCTTCCTTCCTTTTCTCGAGATTAAGAAATTTCAAACACGATCTACATATCTTGAAAGTTTCGCAAATGGTTTTTGCTTTAACTTTATTAACCAGGTGATTTTGGTAGCAGACTTCCCCTTTGAAAGAACGATTGCAAGTCTCACACTTAACCATACATGTCACAAAATCACAGGGAGGATAGGAAAGACAATAACCACACTTCACACTGCATTTATGTACCTCTTTCACCATCACCCTATCACAATAAGAGCATGCAAATCTCTTATTGAAAAACCCCGTTAATGACTTGATCACATAGAAGTGTTTTAGAACTTTACTGTAATATAGATAAATTTTTCTCGCTGATATGTTTCTTATTGATTGTTTAAAAAGAATGGAGTTTGAATCGCTTATATCGTCAAAAACTACAAGTTGAAAGTCTTTTAAAAAATTTTGAAATTTGTAAAGGTCAGTCAAATTACAACCTTCAGGACCAATGACAACATTAGCCTTCTTGCATAAAGCCTTTGCCTTCTTTTCTAATGTTCTCATAGTAGCGTTACGGACTTGAATGCTAAAATCATCAGATACCATCTCAATACCAAAACAAATGGCTCGAGGAAGGCAGTTGACTTCATTATCCAGGCCAACATCTATTATACTATATTTTCTAGCTAGAAAATCTTTTTCTTCTAGCTGCGTAGCACTGAGATAACCACCTCCAGTTGGAAAATTAATAATATTTGCATTGAGTTGCATGATATCATCTGAGAGAAAAGCACTATTGGATTGATTGACATTGGAAATCAACCCAATAATATATTCGCCGCTTAACTCTTCAACCGATCGCAAGCTAGACCATATTGGCTTTATATGAGGTGAATTTGGAAGAGTGATTGTGAAGCTGATTTTACTATTACGAGTGGAACTGGTAGCAACCTCTTTGATAATATTGTCGAATGCTTTTTCTAACCCTTTTATGGGATCGTCATGGATAATATCGGAGTCTTGCAAACGAAAGTTCATTTTCACACCTTCCATGTGAAACTTCTTAAAAAATACCGTGTTTTTAGACAGTACTACATAACCCTGATTTAAACCACTTCCGCACTGAACAACCTTTTCAACGGATTGATTATACTGTGTAGAGCTCCTTTCAACTAGGGAGTTGCCTTCTACTTTTTCTTCAATAAAGTCAAGAGCGGTCTTCAATACATCATGCGAAAATGAGATGTCATATGCTCTCGAAAAACAGACAAGTAATTTTTGTAGGAGATATTTCTCCGCGTCTGAAAACTTAATATTACTTAATTTTAATTGCTTGATTAAAATACTTAAAGTACTTAAAAATAATTCGGAACCTAAAGCTAGACTAGATTCTAGGTGCTTAATGATATTTTCAGCATCCATTTTTCGCTATTTTCTGTATATTTTTATCTTATTACACTATTAAAAAATTGCTTAACTCTATCAAGCTGCGCCTCTTCAACTTAGGCTCCTGGATCTCGAACCAGCATGAATTGATTGAGTAAATGTTCCGACCCGACCTCCTCCTCACGATCTTAGGGGTACGTCTCCTAGTTATAACAGGTGATAACACATTTCCTTTATAACCGTCTGTGTATGACACTGTTTCTGCTGTGCTAGGTGTGGTAGTTGTAGCACTTCTACCAGTATTATCCTGAGGGTACTCTTTCTGGTCAGTTGAACCAAATTCCGTATCTAAAATCGAGTTTGCTCGCTCGATCAGGACTTGCACTTGTTGAAGTACTTGTTCAGCCTTCACCAATCCGTGATTATCCTGAACAGTGTTGCTTCAATCGAACTCACTTTTTAGCAGCAAATTCACCTGGTCGACGTAAATTTGTGTTTGCCTAAAAGCTTCTCCACTTTTGAACATTTAATTTGGCAAAATTTCGCTCATCGCTACGTCGACTCCTGGAATTGTCTTTAGAGTATAAATCTGAAAAAATCAAAATAATAAGAATTTAGTATGAAAATTGAAACAACATCAAAAATTTAAACTTACCGTGCGGATGCCTGGTGTTATATCAGCGTCAAACTTCTTTTTGGCAGTAAGTAAAGGGTATGTGACGATACCTCCGTCTAACTTGGAAGTGATTTTACAATAAAATTGCTGGATTATTTATACTAGAAATTGTGAATACATATACCTTCTTTCTCTTGCAGTTTCTAAATTATCTAATATCAGATCACTTGCACCGTTTGAATCTTTCCATTAAATAGTTACAAAGTTGCAAATACTCGTACAGATCACTTGTATGTTACCACAAAAGTATAATTAAACTTCACATGAATATTTTATCTTACGTTTCCGAGTTATCTAGAAATAGAGTGGGTTTGAATGATGAAGATCGCTTGCAGTTTCTAATTTATCTAATATCAGATCACTTGCATCGTTTGAATCTTTCCATTAAATCGTTGCAAAGTTGCAGATGAATATTGTCTGCACCTCTTAGAAAAAGAGCTATTTTATGCATAGGTAATTACTACTCCTGGATTGTATACTCGTATAGGTAAAAATATTCATGTTAACTGATTTACTGATTTTATATTAATATTGGCTTGACAGGATTTCGCTCTTCCGTACACCCACTTTAGATAGTTCTAGAACTGTAAAACTGTATATAAACTCAAAACTTTTCAGCTGAAAATTAATTTCTCACAACCAGCCGTGAAAGAAGCAGTGAAATGGTAAGTTGTAAACACTTTCATTATACACATTTTCATTATACACTATTTTATTTCTAGTCTATTGCAGCACTGAACGAGATTGCCAAGGGGAATACAGATTCCCTCATATTGACCGAAAACCTTGTCGTGGGCGAACACTACAAGGTTCGAGAGTTCAAACTCTTAAAAACAAAGTATGGTGTAAAACTTGCGGTTTATTTTGAGCAAGGCTGTTTTTACTTCCTACCTCAACGATTCGCTACTTCTATACGGACCCAAAAGCAAGTGTCGGAATTGAACCAGAACATGAATAATTATTTTGTGTTCAGTGGCAGAGATGAAAGCCGTGGTGGCTTTTTGAAAATAAGTTTTGTTGAGAAAGCAGAATAAAATAACCAACAAAACTCTGGAATATTTTACCTTCACTCCAATCTCTTTCAAAATAAAAAAACTTAAACAAATTAAATTACAGTGTTTTATTTATATCTTGAGCCAAAACTCCTTTCCTTAACATTCTATCAATATCATCTCATAGAGTGAAAGTAATAATTACCGCAAGCAAACATGTACAAGCCTGCCTATTCGGAACCGAGGCTCCAGACACCTAGTAACATGTACAATTGCAACCTACATTCACACCATGCACAAGAACCGACATGCATTCTACCAACAAAAATGTAAACACGATTCAACCGGCCAACATGTGCACTTGTAACCTACATTCTACCAACAAAATGCAAACATGTCGAACCGACATGCATTCTACCAACAAAAATGTAAACACGAATCATCCGGCCAACATGTGCACTTGTAACCTACATTCTACCAACAAAAGGTAAAAATCAACCAACCCAAGAACCGGCTTCCCGCAAATTATCTACATGCAACCGAGGCTCTAGTTTCTAGAAAACATGGCGTAAAGAAGAATCAAAATACATCTTGCAACCAACCAATTGGAACCGAGGCTCCAATTAACAAGACTCCCAGTTACCCCCCAACACACTGAGCCCGATCAAAATCTCTACAAGCCAACTCCATTGCGGCTTATCTCCACCACAATTGGCCCTGGCTTAATCCCCACGTGATGCACGCATGAATATAGCCGCATCATCAACCAATATTACTTACTCTCTTCAAAGGTTACTTCAGTTCACCCAAGTTGCAGATTTTCATCCAAGTCAATACATTTCATCAGAAAATTGCGAGAAAATTATCGCTACTACCGAACCCCTCACACCAAAGACTTTTGCATACACTACTTCACCAACGCAAAAGATACAACTTTGGGGCCCATACGAGAACAGGTTTCACGATCAAAAGGTAACACTTTCAAAAACGTGAATTCCTGGAATTCCATGCCAAAATAGGAGGAGTTTAGTGCGGATGTCCTAGTCGCACGTTAAGCGTAAGATAGCAAAGTTGTACCCTTACTACTGTTGTGTCGTCGCTCTCGTCGCAAGCAGTGCACATGGGGTCGTCAATGATTCTCAATCTGACCAGGTGTAGGCCACACGAGTTATGCCCTGTGAGGACACCAACCATACTACCACATTTCTTTCTGCTCAATTTGAGAAGAAAAGCAGCGGTTCGTCCACTTGGTCACTCAACAAGGTTTCTAGTCTGCCGCGTTCCCGGAAGAAGCCGCCATCTCTCAATGTGCGATTTACTCACCCACTCAGCGATGGCAGCCCTAACAGAGGCAACCGGCACACCGAAAACTGGTTCTGGTCCGACCATGGCTGACTCCGATCCTGCCTTTACTTATGCATCAGCTATTTCATTGCCAGTTATACCCTGGTGGCCTGGAACCCATATGAGCTTTAAGTCATTGAATCTGCCAACAGAATCCAACCGATCTTTACACTCACGTACCATCTTCGAAAAGACGATTGGGTTATCTAGGGATTGTAGAGCGGCCTGACTGTCGCTGCAAATGCAGATCATCCTGCCTCTCCATCTTCCCTCTATAATCCATTCTACTGCCTTAAGGATCGCATAAACTTCAGCTTGAAATACCGAAGAATGTTTTCCTAGGGCGAAAGAGTACCTGAGATCTTCAGTCTGCAGATACATTCCAGCTCCCGACCCGTCTTCAGTCATTGAGCCGTCTGTGTAGAATATATCAGTGAATCCGCTAAGCAGTGCGGACTGGTTCTCCCACTCCTTCCTACTCGGGATCTCCACCTGATATTTCCTTTTAAGCATACAGGTCGAAGTCATAGCATCCGAAGGCATATCGAAGGGGTTCCCAGACAATCTTCGAGCCATTTCTCCATGACCCGTACAATGCTCTTTTCTCCACAGGCCTAATCTCATTAGTCTGTGTGTAGCTCTCATTGCTTCTGCCTGAACAACAATGTCAAGCGGTGGCAGATTGAGCAGTGCATCGAGTGCCGCACCCGGTGTGGTACGCAAGGCACCTGTTACACCGATGCAGACTGTCCTCTGTAGTTTAGCGAGACTAGCTCTAATGTATGCACAAACCAAACCACTGATGCATAGATTAGGATGGGTCTTATAATGGCTGTATATAGCCAATATACCATTGAAGGCCTAAGACCCCATGTTCTTCCAAAAGCTCTCCGGCACTGCCAGAATGTTACTAGCGCACGGTTCGCCTTTGTATCTACATGTTCCCTCCAGAGAAGCTTGCTATCCAGGATAACTCCTAGATACTTAACTTTCTCCGAGAGCTGAATAGTTTCACCCTTCAGCATTGGTAACACTAAACCTTCAGTTTTTCTTTTCCTAGTAAACAAAACTAGTGCGGTTTTGCTAGGACTCACAGAAAGTCCGTGTCTTTCGCACCAGCTATCGATAACCCATAGGACTCTCTGCATTTTGTCGCATACATCCCTGAGCGATAGCCCGACAGCTAGTGCAGCCACGTCATCAGCGTAAGCTTGTACGTGAATATGCATATCCTGCAGTTCGAGAAGCAGAGAGTCGATGAGCATACTCCACAACAATGGCGAAAGGACCCCGCCTTGAGCACAGCCCTTACTGACCCCCGTTGTAGCATATTGCCCATCCCCCGTCTCCGCGAATAGCATTCTCTGTGTGAGCATAGAGTGAATCCACTTAACTAAAATGTCATCGACCCCATGTCTTTTGGCAGCATCACACAGTGATTCAAAGGGCGCACTATCAAAAGCACCCTCAATTTCCACAAAAAGGCCCAGCGCGTACTTTTTCCGGTCCAGCGCCCCTTCTATTCTGGATACCAGAGAGTGGAGCGCTGAATCACAAGACTTTCCGCTTTGATACGCATGTTGTTCCGAACAAAGAGGATGCGCTTTGAGAGCCACTTCCCTAATGTGCTTCTCTACCAGTCGTTCTATACTTTTAAGAACAAACGATGTTATGCTGATTGGCCTGAAACTTTTGGGCAGAGTATAGCCGTCTCTCCCTGGCTTCGGGATAAACGCTACTCTAACCGGTTGCCATGAAGATGGGACGTATCCATGTGCCAAGCATGCAGAAAATATCTTTCTGAGGATCGGCACTAGAACATCTGCCCCCTCTTTTAGCATTATCGGATAGACGCCGTCTACTCCTGGTGACTTGTAGCTGTCAAATGATGAAATTGCAAATTTCACCGTCTCAGCTGTCACTACAGCAGACGCCGTATACCAACTACGCCTGGGCGCTCTGTCTTTGGACGGACAGAGTGTCTGAACCACGCATTGATCGCTTTCGATCACCTGATTTCCTGGGAAATGGGTCTCAAAGAGGATTCTTAGTGACTCCATTCTCGAAGTGGTATACGTACCATCAGGTTTTAGCAGGGAGTCAATCCTAGCCGTGTTGTCTTTCTGAAAGACTTTATGCAACCTAGCCGTTTCCCTGGTTCCTTCCAAACTCTCGCAGTAGTTCCTAAAAGAGGCTAGTTTTGATGTTTTAACCAGCTTCTTATATTCCCTCTGCGCTGTTCGGTAGTGATCCCAGTCGGTCTCTGAACCACTCTTAAGTGCGCGATTCAGAAGCCTTCTGGTGGTTTTTCTGAGCTTCTGCAGGTCCCCAGTCCACCAGGGGACTGTGATTCCGCATCGACTCTTGCTGACAGGACACGATTCCGCAAAACACTGACTTAAGGTTAGACTTAGACAAGAAGTCACTTCCTCAATCATATCTGGCGTCCTCATCTTACGTGGTGTTTGAGACCTCTCCTGTAAGAGAGATCTGAACAAAGTCCAGTCTGCATTCCTGGGATTTCGTAAAGCCGGTATGACAGGTTTGTCAACCGCCAGTCGTAATTCCAGATATCTGTGATCCGACAGAGTTTCCTCTTCCAGGACGCGCCAATCTATTATGGATTCCGCAATCCTAGTAGACGACAACGTCATATCTATCACTTTCGTCCGCCTCGTCGTAACAAACGTTGGCTTGTTGCCTCTGTTGTTTACTACAAGGCACGACGACATAATGAACTCCAATAACCGCTCACCCCTTGGATTGCATTTGTTGCTGCCCCAAACAGTGTGTTGAGCATTAGCATCGCATCCAATGACAAGCTGTAAGTTATTGGTGTCCGCGAATCTAACGAGCCAGGTCAGCTCCCTGGATGGGGGAGGTAATAACGAGTCATACGGAAGGTAAGCCGACACTAATATTATGTCTTGTCTCCTACCCTCCAATACGTTAGACATTTTGACTGCTACGACATCTTGACAGGTGAACTGCCTCAACATCATCGCTTCTATCATATTTGATATGAATAGAGAAGCACGCGGTCGTTCAGATCCTTCATCATAAAAGATCCGGCCTCCCTGAATCGAATCCAGTCCACAGACTCGCCTATTGCGAATCCATGGTTCCTGAATCAACGATACATATGTGGATGAATGCAGTTTGCTAAGCCTCCTACTTAGTAAAGCAGTAGCAGCCTTAGCATGTTGCAAATTGATCTGGGTAAATATGATGCCGCAGTTAGCCATTCAAAATAAAAACCCCTATCATTGATTTCAGATTAACCGCGCCATAAGCACAGGTACTTTCTTCAATCATTGGTCGAATTGGATTAACCGAGAACACACTACCAGTATTTTCCTCATCAGACTTCGGATTCAGATTAACCGTCCCCAAGTTGGTTGCAGTACATTCTTCCTCCAAGGGCCGAATCGGATTAACCGTTCGTGCATTATCGGCACTGTCCTCATCGGCAAACAGTAAATCCTCAATGAAGTTACTGAGATCCAGTGGTATGCTCCCACTGCAACCTGGATCACTCACTGCAGTCGTACATGATGGTGGGGCCTCCAAAATCCGAGCCCCGGCCGCATCAGCGGGTGGATTCCCAGACTATGCCTGGTACCACTTGGAGAGTCTAAATCTATAGGCTTATCCATCATGTTTTCGTCTTTCTCTTAGTTGACACAAGTGTCTTAAGCCCCCTCACCCCCTCACCACGACAAGGTAGAAAGACGAGGAGTACACCGTAAATGGGCGACCTAGAAGGTACGAACGAAAGTTGTTCGCGGCCCAAACGATGACTACCAACTCCTTCTCTATCGTCGAATAATTTTTTTCGGCCGCATTTAGTGTACGGCTCGCGAAGGCTATGGGCTTGTCCTCACCTACCTTACCCTGCGATAAGACGGCCTCTAACGCAACGTTACTCGCATCCGTGGTTTATATAAATGGTTCTGTGAAGTCGGGATATATTTATGAGTATGGGCGGAGAAGTTACTGCTTTTTTTTAAAAGCTCGAAAGCTTCTTGGCAATCCTCCGTCCATACAAAAGGGGTATGCTTCTTCAGTAGTTTGACAATGGGGGAGATTTGGAATAAATTTTCGGTAATAATTAACAAACCCTAAAAATGCTTGAACTTGTTTAACATTAGTCGGAACGGGGTAGTCGTCCACGCAACTTGTTTTTACCGGGTCGGGTAATGCACCCTCTTCCGAGCATTTGTGTTCCAAATAAATCACCTCACGACAAAGGAAATTGCATTTCTCTGTATTCAACCTTAAATTGTGCTCCTTTAACTGGGAGAAAACCCGTGACAGTTTATCGTTGTGCTACTGCAGATTTCGGGCATAGATCACGATGTCGTTGTGATAGACGAAACAGTCTAGCCCTTGCAATCCTGTCATGATGTGGTTCATTATTCGTTGGAACGTGGCGGGTGCTCCTGTAAGTCCAAATGGCATCCGATTGAACTCGTAGTGGCCCAAACCCGTGCTGAACGCTGTTTTCGGCTTATCCTCCGGGTCTATTAAGACTTAGTGATAGCCGCTGGCCAAGTCGAGAGTGGAGAAGTAGCGACAATGCCGCAATTGGTCCAGAATATCTTCTATTCTAGGCAATGGGAACGCGCCTTTGATCGTTACTTCGTTTAACTTTCGAAAATCTACTACTACTCGCCATTTCTTCTTACCATCTGCCCCGGCCTTTTGGGAACCACTAGGAGTGGAGAATTCCAATTGGATTTGCTTGGAGAAACTATTTCGTCCGCGACCATCTTCGCCACCTGTTTGTTTATCTCATCCCGCTGAATTTGTGGCAACCTGTATTGTTTTTGATTAATGGCAGGTTGCTCTGCCTTTGTGGGGATTTTGTGGGTGAGCACGCTGGTGTGTGTAAGAGGGTCGCCTTCCAAATTGAGCATACTGAACGCATATGTTCTCTAGCGCGTTCTTTTCCTCGCTGTTTAAGTTTCCTCCAGTTTTTAATGATTTTAATAACTTGTCCAGCCTCTCAGAGGGTGGCTCAGAGGTTATTAAGTTCATTCTTCCTGATGTTGGGGCTAAAACTTGGTCTTGGTTCAATCTGGAATAGTTAGGCACGAAATCGATTCCTAGCAAATAGTCCTGTGTGCTGGCGTTCAGAATGGGTACGCTGACTTTGTGTTGGCTTACAGTGGCTACTGTATTGGCAATGTAGATGCCGGGATCGATCTCCTGTGCTTCTACAAGAATTTCACCTTTCCGAATGGGAACCCATAGTTCTTGCAAGGTCCTCAATCGTGCTGGCAGTGTTGACAGTCACTCAGGCTTAATCGACATATCCCAGCTTATCAAAGGGAAATTCTTGGATTTGCCATTACCGTCAGAAATAGTAAGCGTTTTAGTCTCGGCGTTAATTATTGATCGATTCCACAGTATGTCTCGACCGATAATCCCATCCACCGGAATTGCATGCCCCTCGTTGATTACTTGCCATTTCGTTTTGAATGGCAATTGTGGGTGTATCTTGAATTTCACCGAACCTAATGTCGCGCTTACGCCCCCAAACACTCCACCTAAATTCCTAGCATCCTTTGTGTCTATGGATAGGTGTTTTAAACGTACTAATGATACTGGTGTCTGCCCCCGTGTCTACTAGCGCAGTGATCTTTCCCGTTTTCGCCAGGGAGCATGGAAATTCAATGAATACGTCGTCAGGATTTCTGGATCCCTGATCGACCGTACTACTTATTTTTTCGATGGGTTGGCTCGGCTTTTCTTTGAGCGAGGCTAATCCTCCATCTTTATTTTCACTTAATACTAATGCAGATTGTGTACTGCTTAATACGTTGATGGGCTTACTCGGCTTCTCTTTAAGCGAGGCTGTTTCTCCATCTTCGTTTTTACTAACTACTAATGCAGATTGTATACTGCTTAATACGTTGATGGGTTTACTCGGCTTTTCTCTGAGCGAAGCTATTTCCCCATCTTCGTTTTTACTTACCACTAAATTTGTGTTCCTCCCCTCGTATGAGGAAGAATCAATTATTGGGCGTAATTTAACTGTAGTTGAAGTTTTTAGTGGGGCGCAGCTTGGTTGGATTTGCTGGCCCCCTGCTCGTTTCCCTGTTTCTTTTCTTGGTACCGTTTTTTGCTGTAGCATGTCTCCTCGACATGTCCCAAACGGGAGCACCAATCGCATTTGAGCTTTGGTCCTCTTGGAGACGTATTGGTTAGAAAGACCTGGCCCCGAGGGCAGCTACTTATATTGTGTCCGTAAACCTGACACGTATCGCAGTAGGGCGTATTCTTTCTTTGCCTGCAGTCAGCATAAGTATGGTTAGCCTTTCCGCAGAAACCGCAGATTAATTTAATTTTTTGTTGCTTAGCCACCGGTGTGGGATTTGGAAAAGAGGAGCTAACCTGTTGTTGTGCAGGTAGGGAGTAACTGTTATAGGCTTGTAAGGGGTAAAACTGTGCTGCCTGGGCTGAGGGGGTCGTATTATAACCATTATAGGCTTGAGAAAGCGAAAACTGAGTAGGTTGGGCTGACTGTGGATATGTTTGAAAATAGTTGGCAGGACGAGGTACATCATTCGATATGAAAGGCATGTTTGATATATTACTATTTAGGAAAGGGTTAGTTGCGAAAATAGGATCATTTTGGTTTGTGGTGATTCCTAACATTAGCGAGGTTTTAAGGGCCATGTCCAAAAGCTTGTCCAAAGAGTCATCAACACTTGTGAGCATAAATTGCCGAAGTACTGGATCAATGAGGCCCATCTTAATGGAATTAACTACGGTTTTCCGCACCTCTGCTAATAGGGCTACGGAATCGGCTGTTTTGTATTGAGCTGCAATGATTTCTTGGGCGGTTGCCATGAGCCGGTTCAGTTGTCTAAAAAATGTTTTGACGTCCTCTGATGGTACTTGACGTTTAGACTTGATCTCAGCCATCACACTATCCAATGTCCTAGCCGCAAGGTATGTGTTTTTAATTAACGACTTGAACTCGTCCAGAGTTTTTATCTGTCTAATTAGTACGAGCTCAAACGCGTCTCCAGATAGTCTAGTGGATAACAAGGACACGAAGATGTCCTAGTTGGCCTCGGCCAAACACTTAAAAGCCAACTCACAGGCGTTGAACTCGTGTACCCTGCCTGTGAGTTCTGGTGAACGAGTGCCGTTGAACATAGGGACTAGACGAGACACAGTTTTCCCTACAACTTCATACGACGTCATTTCTATGTTGTTTGTTATATTTGGGTTAGGAATAACAAACTCCGGTTTGGTACTAGGGAGAAGAAACTCCTGTGCCAGACTTAGTTCTGCTTGTGTCGGGTCCCTAGCCTCACTAGTTCTTCTAATCGCCTGATCTTTTCTTCCAAATCCCGTGTGGACGTTTCCCTTTCACTGTTAAGCTTATCTATTTTGTTTTGCAGTGTTCGTACTGTTAATTTTTGCTCTAACAACTTACTTTCTAGTGTTTTTTCTTTTCCAACCGACTCTTGGAGCCTTGCGTATGTTTCCTTAGCTTTAAGAGTATCTTCCTCTATATCTTCGTTTAAAGTTTTCTGCTGGCGTTCGAAGTCTTTTAGACGTTTTTCCCTGTTCTTTATTTTTACTTTTAATGCTTCGTTAATTTCTAACAAGGTCGCGTTCTTTTCCTGGACCGTTATCAACAACCTGTTCAAAATAAAGTCAGTGGTTTCCAGCCGTGTAAGTTTTCCCCACTGAGAATAAACCTCATTGACCAGCAAATCGTATACTTCTTCTGCTGTCAACTTTTTATACTCGCCGAGCAACGTGTTGTTGAAGGTCTGAACCAGATCTTCCTGTTCTTTTTTTCCTTCTTATTTTGTGCCAAGGATTCTCTCAGGAGCTCATATTCTTCCATCAGGTCCTCAGAACAGTTAGATGAAAACTCCCGTTTTTACAAGGTAAACGACCAACAACAAACTCCTGCTAAAGGAGAAACCAAAAGTAACCGAGAAGAAAAAAAAAAAAAATATACCAGCACCAAGATCGGGGATTACGCAGAAAAAGAAAGTTTTAAAATATAACAGATGTTTTATTAATTATTTCGAGATTATTTTTCAATCTGCTCTCCAAAGAACTATCCTCTGTATCTTCTATTAAACCCTTCCAGTTCACCTTCCTTGATGTTTTATCCAACCGTTTGGATGCCTCAATTTTCTCAAGCAAAGTTTTCTTTAGCTTACCGTCCGTCGTGATCGTGACTACTCGGTACAGCTCTGCCCTTTCCTGACATAGCCGAACCTTGTTTCCGCCGCGTTTCTGTTTTTTAATCACTTTTGGTGTCGGTGGTTGCGACTGCTTGCTAATTTTCCTCCGGTAATCCTCTAACGAAAGTGGCTTAGGACCCCAGATTGGATTGTTCGCAATTGCCCTTGTTAGCTCCGACTCTTGCAACTCCTTGACTTTAAGCGTCTCGGCATCCATTACTGAAAAAGTAGTGCATTGAGTCCATTAGTCCGGGAGGCAGCGACCGAAATTTTGTATCCATTCCTACAAAGCTGATTTTTTGTCATTTTGTTGTTTTTATATGGCAAGTAAACGGAACGGCAGTCTACCGCCCCAATGTGGGGGCAAACAATAATAACAATTGTGTAAACCTGTAAATAAATAATATGTAAATGCCTTATTCCTACAAGACTGAAATTTTTTTGGGTGGTCAATGATACCTAAAAATGCAGTATAATGATAGTCTACCGCTTCGGAGAGGGGGCCATCGTGCGTCTACCACCCACGCAAGGTGTTAAAAAATTTCCTTTTTTGACTTATTCCTACAAGGCTGAAAATTTTTTCTAAAATACTTTAGTTTATAAGACAACTAAAAAAGACAGTCTACCGATCATGTAAGGGTGCAAAGCCTTGATAGACGCAATGGAATGTACGATCTCCCGAGCGCAGCCGATGCGCCGATCTGCTATAAGTAGCTCTGAATTATTGGATATACCGGGATTAAATTAATATCTACAAAGCTGCTTTTTTGTCTGTACGTACTTTAAGATAATTATTGTCAACTAAACGTGTTCTACCTTTGATACAATGAGGCTAAAGCTTCGGTAGACATGGCTAAAGTTTTGGCGCAGACTCTGAATTATTGCATACCTATACAGTGTGTTTGGCACTCCGTCCGCGACCTTGTAAGGGGTTATTCCTTGATATATTTGGAGAAAAAAATTATTCTTCAGGGTGGGTCAATTTTCAATAAGAGTGGAGATACAGGGTGGTTAGGAAAAGTGTTTTTGACCGGTACCCTTACTCACTTAAAACGTTATATCTTGAAAACGAATAATCACAAGGCAAAGTGTTATAACTCGTTTTTTATGAATCTGTGTTGAAATGATGCCGCTCTTCTTGTGTGTGGATTGCTCTCAGCCCACGTATGTAGGTTGTGGAAGTTTGTGATACCGTCTCTGATAAATGGGGACTCATCCGTCCACAGAATATTGTTGAAAAAATTATCGTCATCTATTTGTCGTTCAAGGAGCCAATTGCAAAACTCCATCCGTTTGGGGAAATCAATGGGTAGCAGCTCCTGTACTGGTGTGTGATGGTAGGCATGGAAGCGTTCTACTTTTAAAATACTCCAAACCTTCCAAGTAGAGATGTTAAACTGCAATGCCAAAGGTCAGATACTGATCGATGGATCATTTTGAACTGCTTGCAGTATTCTTTCATCAATCTGAACAGCGATTATCGGCGCAGGATTTGCATTTACTCTGCTTGTTCTAACGCTGCCAGTTTCCCTAATTCTCCTGTAAACGTCTTGAAATACTCCCCTGTCAGGTGTCCGTCAATGAGGATGTTTCTGATGATAAAGCCTTTGTGCGGCTCGTCCATTTCCGCCACACTCTCCATAACTTATTGGGGTACTCAGGCATTTTGAAATTACTTTTTTAATTCTACTGACACCCTCTTCTTTAAAACTGATAAGAATATGAATGTAGTTTTGCTTTTATAGGCTTTTTATTTTGTAAGGCACCCTATTTAAAAAGGCATAGTACCGCACACAGTATTACCTACCACGTCCAGGTAAAAGCATCAATTATGTTGAAACTCACTTACATTTCATTGTTTTCCTACATAGTTTAAATAGTAATAAATGTGCAATAAAAATACTTCAGTACTACCGACAAATTAAACAGGTTCTTAGACGAGGTCCACTTTATGGCATTGACTTTTGAAACATTTAATTTTTATGCGGTATGTATTTTTACCTATTACTTCCAAAATGTTAATCGTAACTCATACATATGTATGCAACTTTTGTAGGTAATAATAATAATAGTAGTAGTAATAATAATTTTATAATGGGGTTTTCTGAGAAAAACTATATTGACCACTGGGTTGACGTAGCAAAAATTTGTGTTTTCGAGTAAATATCTCAAGATTGGATGCAGTTACAATTTAGACTGTTACATCAAATGAAAGGTAATTCGATTCCCTAAAAAACGAGTTATAACACTTTACCTTGTGATTATTCGTTTTCAAGATATAACGTTTTAAGTGAGTAAGGGTACCAGTCAAAAACACTTTTCTTAACCACCCTGTATCTCCACTGTTATTGAAAATTGACCCACCCTGAAGAATAATTTTTTTCTCCAAATATATCAAGGAATAACCCTTTACAAGGTCGCGGACGGAGTGTCAAACACACTGTATAGGTATGCAATAATTCAGAGTCTGCGCCAAAACTTTAGCCATGTTTACCGAAGCTTTAGCCGCATTGTATCAAAGGTAGAACACGTTTAGTTGACAATAATTATCTTAAAGTACGTACAGACAAAAAAGCAGCTTTGTAGATATTAATTTAATCCCGGTATATCCAATAATTCAGAGCTACTTATAGCAGATCGGCGCATCGGCTGCGCTCGGGAGATCGTGCATTCCATTGCGTCTATCAAGGCTTTGCACCCTTACATGATCGGTAGACTGTCTTTTTTAGTTGTCTTATAAACTAAAGTATTTTAGAAAAAATTTTCAGCCTTGTAGGAATAAGTCAAAAAAGGAAATTTTTTAACACCTTGCGTGGGTGGTAGACGCACGATGGCCCCCTCTCCGACGCGGTAGACTATCATTATACTGCGTTTTTAGGTATCATTGACCACCCAAAAAAGTTTCAGTCTTGTAGATATTAATTTAATCCCGGTATATCCAATAATTCAGAGCTACTTATAGCAGATCGGCGCATCGGCTGCGCTCGGGAGATCGTGCATTCCATTGCGTCTATCAAGGCTTTGCACCCTTACATGATCGGTAGACTGTCTTTTTTAGTTGTCTTATAAACTAAAGTATTTTAGAAAAAATTTTCAGCCTTGTAGGAATAAGTCAAAAAAGGAAATTTTTTAACACCTTGCGTGGGTGGTAGACGCACGATGGCCCCCTCTCCGACGCGGTAGACTATCATCATACTGCGTTTTTAGGTATCATTGACCACCCAAAAAAGTTTCAGTCTTGTAGATATTAATTTAATCCCGGTATATCCAATAATTCAGAGCTACTTATAGCAGATCGGCGCATCGGCTGCGCTCGGGAGATCGTGCATTCCATTGCGTCTATCAAGGCTTTGCACCCTTACATGATCGGTAGACTGTCTGTTTTAGTTGTCTTATAAACTAAAGTATTTTAGAAAAAATTTTCAGCCTTGTAGGAATAAGTCAAAAAAGGAAATTTTTTAACACCTTGCGTGGGTGGTAGACGCACGATGGCCCCCTCTCCGAAGCGGTAGACTATCATTATACTGCATTTTTAGGTATCATTGACCACCCAAAAAAATTTCAGTCTTGTAGGAATAAGGCATTTACATATTATTTATTTACAGGTTTACACAATTGTTATTATTGTTTGCCCCCACATTGGGGCGGTAGACTGCCGTTCCGTTTACTTGCCATATAAAAACAACAAAATGACAAAAATTCAGCTTTGTAGGAATAATTACATCAAAAGTGTCGCTGCCTCCCGGACTACATGTTTGGCTGTTATTGATTATGGATATTATTGATAAAGAAAAAGGAAATTAAAAATTGACTCGATGACCGATATGCTGACCCAGTAGTTTTAATCGTAAGAAAATTATTTTTGATATTAGATCAAATTTACCAGTATTAATTGCTTGTCTACTCAATCTTCCCTGCAAAAAAGTTTAGAAAAATCTTCTAAATCTTCTTGTAAAAAGGTATGTCCATAGGTTCGACTATTAGCAGTACTTGCTAATAGTTAAAACCTGGCTGAGCTTATTACGAGAAAACAATTAAGTTGAAATTGCGCGCCTTCCAAATCTTCTTCTGCGCAATTGCAAACTGAAATGTTGAACCCGTAACTAAAAATGGTAGATTCTACTTGTTAGTATAAATACTAACAAGTCACAATCCGGCTGCGCCAATGTTGTATGCTGTAATATCCCCGTGGTTATTACAGTCAGATAATTATTTTTAAGAAAAAGTTGAAAATTTTTCCGGCGCTCGTGAGAATGCCGCAGTAAAGAACGAAAAAGTTGGGTATAAGCGCCTCAGTAAGAGACGCAAATTACCCTTTTGAAAGTTTTGATTTCCACTGAAAAGAAAGGTAAAATGTTAATGTTGACAACTCCGGATACTTACTGAAGTTAATCGTTGACAAAAAAAAAGAGATCGTTTTCGATGATTTAAATAAACTTGTATTTGGCAGCGTTACGTCTTACGATATGAAAAATACTGAGCGAAGAGTAATATCAATTAATAACTTAAATACTAAATTAATGCTAACTAATGTAAAGGTAAACAGGCCAGTCGTTCAACCTATTGCGGAATTCGCTTAGTAAAAAAGTTGCCGATCAAGAGAGTCGGCAGTTTTGGTTGACCCTGTTGTGCCCAGCCAAAGGGCAGCATCCGGCGTTTACATTTCCTCCCGACGAATATTATTTTAATTCAGGCCAGTCGTTCTTCTTTGTTTTTAAGAAATTAATCAAAACAAAAACAACAACCTAGCAACTCGACCGTAAACAGTTCGAATTGCAATTCTTGGCCTGAGGTACGGTAATGTGACGTCACAGCCGGGGGAATCCACTGGATTCTCCTTTACTGCTGAGTCAGAACATGTCGCGTGCCATAGGTACTGGAAATGGTCGAGCTGCTACTTTGTTCGCTTTGTTTTGTTTTGCTTATTTTTTATTTTTCATTTTATTATATTTTTCCCTCGCGATCAAATTGCGAAATAGTCGCGACCCACATATGGGCGCATTGCACTTTCAGTTGGTTGCACCATTTGTGGGTCACTAAAAATTGCCGATTGTCTTGATCGGCAAATTCCAACTGCATGGACTTTTGCAATGGGTTGAACGACTGGCCCATTTTCCAAATACTTATTTAGCGATAATTTAGTATTTAAGTTGTTCGATGTTATGATTAAGCTCTCAGTTACTTTTTTACCAGCAATAATTAAACCTTTCTATTTCAAGCGGAAGTCTCTTTCATTTTTTCTTTAGGTAATTTCTAATTTACTATTTTTTTACAGAGTTCAAACAAACCTGACTAGTCGATACACTTTGGCATCCATAGGTGCCATAGTTCTAGTCAGGTAAAGCTCCACACATCGGCATCCTCAGGTGCCATGAGTGAAAATTTTATTTCAGGAAACAGGCGCTGCTCGTAGTACAAGATCACGAGCATGCGTTGACCACTACATTTTGGCGCAGCCGGTAGGATCCCTCCTGGTACAACTTGTACTTGGTTGGAATTCTCAACATAAATTTTAACTCTAAAAATTTTTTCTGTTTCCAAAAAATTTTCCAAAAAAAATCTTTTTTTTTGGTTTTTTTGGGGTGACATTTTTTTTCTCAACCCTTTGTTTTTTTTTTGTTGTTTTCTATAACTTATTTTATCCATTCAACTTACAATGGAAATTAATTTGAGTTGTTGCCTTCCCAGCAATGAACAACTACGCGCTGACTGAGGAACTTAGACGAAATCCGGGTTACGGTCCTAAGCCACTCTCAATCGTAGAGTACAGGAGTCGACAAAAGACAGCACCAACAGCCAAGCCAATTTCACGGAAAAAATCGAGAGGAGGTTGGAAGGTTAAGCTCAGGAAGGAAAAAGCCGAGCTTTATCGAATAATTGCCATCACCACGGATTTGGATTTAAAAAGGAAGCTGATTTCCAAACTGGAAATGCGGACGAAAACCTGCGAACGCGAAACCCGCCAAGGAATCTCGAGTTTCAAACACGCAAAAACCAATAAAGGAAAAAATGTCAACTTTGTAAATAAAAAATGAAACTACAATCCAAACACGATCTCTTTTAATTTTTTTTTTTTTTTTGGAATTAAACACAAATTGAAATTCTATGGATAGCGTGCAATCATTAAAGAAAAAAATAACCCAGTTTAAAAAGGAAAAAAAGGAACAGGAAGAAGAAATAAAACGTTTCAACAACTCACTTCTTGCTGAACTAAAAAAATACGCTGGCAGGGAGTTATTTGAACTACTCTACACCCAAATTTCCTCAGATTGGGGACAATTAACTCGACTCGAAACTACTGACGCGATCATTAACAAACTTCTAGCAGTGCTCGAGCAATCCCAACGGGCGCTGGATACACAGATTCAAGAACTAAGAAATAAGAATCAAACCAACGAAAAAACTATCCGTCAATATAAGTTACAACAGCAACAGGCAGAGGATTTAGACAGAGTGTCCGATCAGAAAATAGAGGACCTGACGAAACAACTAGAACAAGCACTGACCAGAAAACAGTCGTTACTGGAAGTCAACTTGGAGCAAAGAGATTCGCTTGAGTTTTACGAAGAGAGTTTGCAGGAACTAAGCAGCGAGGGAGAAACTACGCAAAAGCGTTTAATTAATAAAATTACCGGCCTCCGTGAACAGCTGACAGAGAGAGAGGTTTCATTAGACCTGTTAAAGGAAAAATTGGACAACCAGGAGGCTCAGTTCAGCGGCACCAACGCAAATACCCTCATTCCACACCCTGTTATTAAAGTTCTTAATAGTTCGGAAATGGCATTATATGAAGCGATAGCAAAAACAGTTTCGCGACTAGTACCTCTTTTCAATGGTATTAGAACAGCGGAGCTTTCGGGAAAAGTTCATGAATTTCTAAACGCATGCGATCTAGCATTTAAGTGCTTGGAGGGAAAAAACGAAGAAATATTCGTTTCGCTTCTATCTACACGGTTAGTAGGTGACGCATTTGATTTTGTGCGGGGGAAAACCATAAAAACTCTAAATGAATTCAAAGTGCTCATTAAAGGCACATATCTAGTCGCCAGAACTCTGGATAGTGTAGTTTACGAAATCAAAGCGGCACATCAAGTCCCCACTGAGGATGTTAAGGGATTCTCACGGCGACTTTGCCATCTGGTGACCGTAGCGCAAGAAATAATAGCTAGTCAATATAATACAGCAGATTCGGTAGCTTTAGTCAAAGAAGTGCAGAAAAGTGCTTTAAATGCATTTAAAATGGGCCTAATCGACCCAGCACTTAGACAATTCATGCTGACCGTAACCGAAGTCTCGCTAGACAAAGTGGTAGATGTTGCTCTGAGAACATCTCTAATGTTGACCACACAATACACCAAACCCATTCTCTGGCCCAGGTTTCTATCAACCGAACGTTTGGCAGCCCCCAGCACACACACTTGACCATTTAGCTTATCAAACATCACCACCTCCAGCAAATCCACCATCTTTTCAGTCCCAACTATCCCCTAGTATCAACGAAGCAAGATACCACATGCCAACGCACTTGCAGCCCCAAAGACAAACCCCCATACAGCCCGTAATGCATTTTTCTAATATCGGCGAATTTCAAGCAGGCGGTGTTGTTCAGCCGGGCCAAGCATACTCCAATCCTACTGCTACCATACCAGAGCAATCTCGTAATACAAATCATCAGCAGAAAGTAAGAGTATCATGCGGTTTCTGTGGTAAACAAAACCACACATACGCCGAATGTAGGCAACGAAAAAATACTCCTTTCTGTGATACCTGTGAGGTTTACGGGCACAATAAGAACACGTGTCCTCGAGCTCAAGTGTTCACGACTAGCACACGGTCAGAAAAAGGTAAGACCAGGTGCGACTGGTGTCAAAGATTTGGACACACCGAGGATAATTGTTTTAGCAAGAAAAAATACCTGGAAAAACAATCGGGAAACGGTCAGGGGGCCAGTGCGAACATCCCAGCTGTGCCCCAGCAAAAATCGTAAAAGCCAAAAACACTTTCATAGAAGACTCTATCACTGAAGAAAAACCTGTCGCACTAAATATTGGTCGCACAGAACGTATAGAGTCATCATCTGATACTAACGGAAGTTCATTGCCAAATGAACCTGTGAGTATAAACATCGGGCATACGATACCCAATTCCCATAAAAAACCCGTTGTTATTAGCTATAAGAAAAATTCCCGACCGCGGAAACAGGGAACTCGTGCGATGCGGAAAATTAACGGGGGTTTGGAAACGAAACCCAGACGGGGAAGGAATACAAACAACCGCAACTATATTTCCCATTTAGCCGACGCCTTAATCGGAATCTCATATGTTCTTCACATTTTATTCATCCGAACGCAGTCTCTCGGGCTATTTTTAAACACTAAGATATTAGAAATAGGGAACCAACTATGCAAATTCACGCATAATTCATTAAAGCATACTGTCGAATCATTTACTGGGTTTAGATATAAGTGCACTGATAACCACGGAGGGTCTACCTTACACCTCTTCAAAAATGTTACCGACGACGATGTCTTTATGGAATTTTCATGCTCCCTGGCGAAATCTGGTAGGATCATAGTCCTAGTGGACACCGGGGCAGATACTAGTCTTCTAAAAAAATCGTCAATGAAAAAGCTCAAGCACATTAAGAAACAGGAGATCAAGCAATTAGGCGGAGTATTTGGCGGGTTGAGTAAGACCTTGGGTACAGTCGAAATCAGGGTACACCCTGAATTAGATTTCAAGGCAAAGTGGCATTTGGTAGACGATTTAAACGATATTCCAGGTGATGGAATAATAGGTCGCGACTTATTATGGAACCGATCCATAATCGACACCGCTGCCAAAACTCTAACACTTAGCGACGATACGCGCGAACATACTTCTCAGTTCCTTTTGAAAAGACTGACCTGCCAGAATAACCAGAACAAAACGCTGGTGGTTCAAGCTCGTTCCCAGAGGATGATCCGTTTAAGAGTTCCAGTCACAGAAGGCGAAGTTCTAGTCGAATCCCAGGAAATAGACGAGGGCGTTTACATAGGAAACACTTTAGTTAAAGTGAAACAAAACGTCCCAATTCTAAATTCCACCGCTAAAGAGTACGTTTTAAAAGCCGACTTCGTCCCCGTATGTTCCAATCTCAACAAATATAAAATAATCGAGCAAACGAAGGGTAAAATTAACCACATCGCTTCAGGCAAAGCTACTGAACGAGTGGACGCACTATTAAAAACGCTGAAAACAGGTAATAACCTAAACAGCGAAGAAAAAAACGCATTGGAAAACTTATGCGTACAATTCAATGACATTTTCTATTTAGAGGTCGATCCGTTGACACACACATCCGTACTAACACACGCGATACCCACAAAGGTCGATCAGCCGGCAATTAACCAAAGACAATACAGGTTACCTCAGATACACAGGGAAGAAATTAACAAACAGGTCTCAAAGATGTTAGCGGATGGGATAGTTACCACTAGCAAGTCACCATGGAACTCACCACTATTGGTAGTTCCGAAAAGGGCAGGCACCGATGGTCAGAAAAAATGGCGCGTAGTCGTCGATTTCCGCAAGCTGAACGAAGCCACTATTAAAGATGCTTTCTCACTGCCTAGAATCGAAGACATTCTGGACCAGCTTGGCCCCTGTCGTTATTTTACTACCCTGGATTTGGCTAGTGGCTATCACCAAGTTCTAATAGAACCAACAGACAGGCAAAAAACCGCATTCAGTACAGGGTTGGGTCATTTCGAATTTAATCGCATGCCTTTCGGGCTAAAGGGAGCACCAGCTACATTCCAAAGGATCATGAATCACATTTTGACCGGTCTGCATGGTTTAGATTGTTTTGTATACCTTCTATGAAAAAAAACCTCTCAGAACACAACGACAAATTGACTCGCGTGTTCTCTCAATTGAGGGTCCACAATCTTAAGCTTAATACCGAAAAGTGCAATTTTCTATGCCGCGAAGTAATATATTTGGGTCACAAATGTTCTAGTGAGGGTGCTTTGCCGGATCCCAACAAAACGAGTTGCGTGGAGGAGTATCCCGTCCCTACTAATGTTAAGCAAATTCAATCGTTTATGGGTTTTGTGAACTACTATCGTAAGCTCATACCCAACCTATCATCCATAGCGGCGCCCATAAATAAATTACTAAAAAAGGGGGCGCCCTTTAACTGGACCACAGAGTGCCAGGAATCTTTTGAGTTTTTGAAGCGTGCTATTACAACCCCACCCATTTTGATATACCCGGACTTCGAACAGCCTTTTATACTCACTACTGACGCTAGCAATGAAGCTCTGGGAGCGGTGCTATCCCAAGGTAGAGTAGGCGAAGACCACCCTATCGCTTACGCTAGCCGCACCCTAAATTCGGCGGAAAGGAATTACTCCACGATCGAGAAAGAGTTATTGGCCATAGTATGGGCCACCAACAATTTCCGTTCATACCTCCTGGGTCGACCATTCACTGTATACTCTGATCACAGACCACTCAAGGGGGTATTCAACGTAAAGGACCCCACATCCCGATTAATGAGGTTCCACCATAAACTGTCAGAATACGATTATACTATAGAATACAAACCCGGAAAATATAATGTGAATGCGGACGCGCTAAGCCGTATTCCAAAACCACCGGAAAATATTTCTGCGGTACAGACAAGGAGTAAAACACTAGAACAAAATGTCCCTACTAAAACAGACTTATCTGACCATTTCCTAGCTAAAGATATAAACGATCAACCAATAAACGACATTGGACATGAAAAAACTAACCATTTCGAAACCCTCACTACGCCGAAAGAGATCCAAACTGTTCTAAACGACTTCCATAATTCTGCTCTAGGTGGTCATCACGGCATAAAAAAGACCTATTGGCGAATTAGAAGACAATTCCGGTGGAAGGGTATGCAGAAGGATATACAACGGTTCGTAGAAGCTTGCCCCAAGTGTCAAATGAACAAAAGTTCTCGTTTAACGAAAATGCCAATGGTCCTGACGGATACCTCGACAAGGTCTATATGGACATGGTTGGACCCCTACCGGTAACATACTCCGGAAACCGATATATCCTGACTTTTCAAGATGATCTAACCAAATTCATGGCTTGCGTCCCCATGCCCGATGCCGAGGCAGTGACCGTCGCAAAATCATTCTACGATGAGATAATCACTCGCCATCGGCTTCCTAAAGTCTTTATAACCGACAACGGCACTAACTTCACATCAAAATTATTTTCGGAAACCTGTAAAGCTACTTGGTATCAAAAAGTTACACATAACGGCTTACCACCCTCAAGCAAATGGTTCTTTAGAAAGAAGTCACAGACCATTAGCTGAATACCTCAGAAGTTTTGTGGGGAACGACGAAAAAAATTGGGACCAATGGTTGCATCAAGCGATGCACGTTGTTGAGTTGTCATTAGACAACTCAACCATTTTCTGATTACGCTGGATTGTAGCCGCTCCCGCAACTGCCACCAACCTAACAGCGAGACGGTTCTTTTGGGAAAAGAACCGCTCATCGGTAAATGCCGGAAGCGGCATAGCGGTCAAGAGAAAAAACGAGTTTGGGTGCCGAGTCTCGCCGCAAGTGCATAGGAGTGTAGATTTATGCGAGTTTTATTTTGATTTTGTCGAGCGAGTCGTTTACCAGTCGGACCGAATTTTTTTTGTTATTTACCTGAGAAGTCGCGCGACTATTGTACGAAGAAAAATCGGCGGGTTTTTTTTTATATAGTGTGTGTCGCTAAAAATTTTTATTGCACAGCAAAAATCCCGTTTAGAATTGACCTTTTTACGAGAGTCGCGGCCGAAACGGAAAGAAAATCCCGGGCGACATTCGATTGATTGGCAACGAAACAAATTCGATTCGGCGACGGAACGAAATTGCGAGGAAAAAGAGTTTACGGTCATGATCGGCGCGAGTTCTGAACCGCGCGAGAATAAGTTGTGAATTTCTGTGACGAAACCACGAAAAGTCGCGACAAAATTGGTTGAAAATTGGCCACCGCCTCGTATTGAAGTATGGATGGCAAAAACGCGTGAAAAAGTTTTAAATTGGTGGAAAGTAAAAGTGATAAAAATATTCACCAAAAGAATATTACGTGTGCGCGTTCATTAAGCGTGAAATTTATTAAATAAAAAGTGTATTAACCTACCGTGTACCTATTAAAAGTGAAAGTCTCACTTAGAATTGCAACCTTCGGGTTTTCTGGAAAAAAATCCCCAATTAGTAGAATGAATAAAAATTTAAAATAAATTAAATCGCTGAACATTGTTCGCAAAACGATATTTGAGTTATTGATATGACAAATTTTCGAACAACAACACCGACTAATTCAAATTCAATGATGAAAGTAATCGCGCTTCCTTCTCGTCGGATCCCAGCGAAAATTTCGCTAACTTAAATCGTAAATGGGCAGTCTAAATGAGTTTTATTCAATAAATCCCATATTCTTTGCATAAAGCGTCAAGCGCTAGTTTAACTGGAAGCTTAGCTTCGAATTCGAATAAGTATCCAGCGCAAAAATTTGTCCCTCATATGGCGACTGCCGTAGGCGCAACAGATTGTGATCATAGTAGTACATAGTGCGATCACATCGACCCCGGATATTTCGAACAACGTCACAAAATCCTCGGCTCCGAAAACTTAGAATGAATTAATGAGTAAAAAAATTAAAATTTAAATTAAACTAATAATAAATAATATAATAATAAAACAACATGACTGACAGGACAGACGGGACGGAAATAAAATAAATAATAATTTTTTTAAAATCAAATAGGTGTAAATGTAAATGGGGTGAGTTTATTGTTTTTTTTTGATTTATTTAATTTTTTTTGGTTATGGTTTTGTTTTCAGATTTTTCTTGATTTTTTTTTATGCTCGTTTTTTGAGCCAACATTTTGGTTTTTTTTTTGCTATTAGTCGTTGAAATGCCGAGAGGCTAGTTTTATCCGAAAATGAACCCGATCGTCTAGGCCCCAATCCCTGAACCTCAATAAGGGGCCATAAATAATGTTTATTTTTGGACAGTCATGGCTGAGGTAGGGTGGGCAGGCAGGGCGCTATAACACCTAAGCGCCCTGACAAATCGCGAAGTCGCGCACTCCACCGCTTCTTGGTCTTTCACGACCTATTGGGAAGATAGTCCCATTTAAATCCCTGGAGTAAGCCGACACGAAATTTTTTGTTAAACAGGCCAAGGGTTTATGGTCTGAGAATTGAGCAAGAACCCCCCCACAACTGCCGTAGCTAGTCCCGGCCGCCAGCAAGCGTGTCGCTTCCGCTCGATTTTCAGCCACCAATTCAGACGTAGGAATTGGCTCACTCTTTCCTGAACCTTCCTTTCCTTCGAATATTTTGACTTTTTCAAGTCGAAATATTCACTCCAAGGCCTCCGTTCACAACAACGTGCACAATAACACTCCGCACATTTCGACCAAGTTATCTCCTTTATCTTGTCTGTATGGGTTCGAGTTCGAAATGCCGACTAACCTAAAAAGAACGCCACAACCTGTGTATAATTCCGAAGAATACCCCAACCAATTGAAATTCCAAATCCAGAAGGCGCACGAATTAGCTAAGAAGAACCTAGATCATGCAAAAAAAAATATCGAAGCGTTTTTATGATCAAAGAATCCATCCGTTAGAAATTCATGTAGGTCAAAAGGTTCTGCTTAAAAATGCAACTAGGAAAAACAAGTTTTCCCCTATATGGATTGGGCCTTACGAAGTTGTAGCAGTAAATGGTGATGTCACTACAACCATTAGGATGGGACAAAAAACTCGAAAAATGCACAACAACCGCATCAAGATATTTCGCGAATAGGGAACCAATCAATTTTTCTTTTTTCTCTTTTCAGTTTCCACGTTTATCAAACCGAAGGAGGACAACACAATTCCAATTGTCCATCATAATATTTTAATAAATACGCATTAAATATAATACTTAACATACACATTTAATTCCCGGTAGACTTTAATTATGTAAGATTTTTATTATACTCTTTTTATTCTTGGATATACAATTAATAAACGGGAAAACTCATAATAAATAAATAGGAATAGATAATTAAAAAAAAAAAAAACCGAAAATTTAGATTAGCAAAAACCAATTATTATTGTTAATGAAATAGTTAGAATATTGTTAATCAAATAGTTAGAATATTGTTAATCAAATAGTTAGAATATTGTTAATCAAATAATTAGGATATTGTTAATCAAATAGTTAGAATATTGTTAATCAAATAGTTATTATTATATCAGATTTAACTACCCGAAGAAGAATAGCTATAAAGATAAATACATAAATATTTCTAAAGTTTTATCATACAAAACATTTAGCTATTTGTTGTTACAAATATTTTAATTTCTAGAAATATGATTTCATACATGGCAAAAATAATTTATAAAGTTAGCATTATTTTATTAACGCACGTATTGTTATCCGCATTCTCGGAAGACACACTACCATATCAGGACATCCAGCTAAAAGACACGCCTGCAATTTTCGAAAAAGCTGGAGATGCAGTATTCTTCAAAGACGTGTGGACCATTTACACTAAGTTCACACCTATGGACTACTCGACCGTTTTGGACATCGCTGATCGATATGACCGCCAAATCGACCAGTTATGCAACTTAGTGAGAGAAAACGATACCAAGCGAAACTTCCAGAGGACGTGTCAACAAATGGTGAAGGAAACTACGACGATAATTCAAACCTTGCGTCGAAATAACGACCATATGCGCCACGCACTCAGCCCCAGAAGATCCAGAAGAGCAATAGAATTCATAGGTAAATTCGCCAAATGGGCCTTTGGAAGTATGGATAGCGAGGATGCACATAAAATCTATAACCAACTGAATATACTAGGAAAACAAGACTCGCAAACGTTCGAATTACTCAAACACCAGATAACTGTAATGAGTTCGAATTTTGATAGATTAAGCAAACCCGTATCAGCATTAACATCCGACATAAGTCTCATCTCGGAGAATCTTCGCATGCTAGGAGCAGAACACGACAATTTCACATCAAAAATAAACAGCGAATTGGCAGAACTTAAAGTCAAGACGAATATATACGAGCTACTGGCTATCATAAACTCCAATCTACTAGAAGTTCAAGGTAGACAATCCACAGAATTATCCATTCTAAATGATTTATACAACGGCAAATTACATCCGTTCATACTAGATGTCACCGATATTACGAAGACTCTAAGACTTCTCCTAGTAACAGCGAAAACGAAGCCGTTCGCCGTTCAGAGAGTGCATTACCTACCATCAAAACTCAACGAAAAATGGGATCTATTGCTCCAAACACAGTACCCCTACATCGCAGAGGCAGAGTCCCAGAACGCATTCATCACGCTATCACAGCAGGACTATTCACGATGTACACAAGTGGCCTTCAATAAGACGTCTACGTTAGCCATATGCCCCAACAACGGACCAATCCTGACAAACGAAAGTCCCGAATGCCTGGGCCCCTATCATAGAACACGAAACGAAATTTCGAACAGCAATTTTCGTATAGTAGGCATCACAGAACTCGAAACATGTGACACTTCGATCCGTTTTTTCGTATATTTTCTCGTCAACATATCAGTTTTCGAATTCAAATAGTAGGTGTCAATTTTGTAAGCTTTTACGATGTAAGTATCCATTATTTGCTAAAAAAAATAGAAAATTACGTTAAAAATAAGAAATTTAATTATTATAATGGATAATTACACTTTTGGGGCGAAGCTGACAAATACAAGTCAATACAAAATATTGGTAGAATTCATGGCGGAGCATCCAGATTTAGCTTAAGGATATACCATGAGCAGCGATGCAAGATGTTGTTCTAACATTAAGTTTGTGGAACGAGTAGGATCAGCTCAATTCCCAAGGGCCACCGAAAAGGGCTACAGATGGATGGTGATACGTGATAAGTGATACCACTTCAATGCTACGAGAATCAAACGAAAAGTGAATACAAATATGCAATTTTTAAGTTGACTTTTCTTGAATGTAAAGCAGTGCTTTTTATTTATTAAATAGAGGTTCACAAAGTCTTGTTTTTTTAATTTAATAAAGAGTTTAAAATATCGTTTCTTAATCTTGCGGCTAATAAACCTTCTTGTAGATGATGATACATGGCATATAATTTCTTCTCCATTATGTCTAGCACCTGACTTAAAACTGTAGAGACAGTGGATTGAGACAGGCCAAGATTGAGCTCATGCCCTGTTCCTCTTTGATATTCATCCTCGGCAAAGAATCTAAGCGCAGCAGCAATTTTCAACAGAGGTGGAATAGAAGAAGATCGTGTGGTTGGCTTGAACTCGGTTTGCAATTCATCTAAGATGTACATAAAAGCATCTTTCGATAACCTGAAATTATTCTGAAACCTAAAATATCTTAGAAATTATAAGAAAAATATATGGTAGGAATTCCAAATCACACTTACTGGATGTTCGATATTTCAAATATTCGATTTATCTCGAATTTCCTTCCGAATAATTTTTAAATTTTGCTCCATGCGCCACTAATAAGAGGAACGGTCTTCTTGATCGGTCACTGGAAGAGTGTGGATGCGTCTTGACTTTATAAACCATGGAAAGGTACTTCAAAATTTATTTTGTTCACTATTTTTATTATTATAATTTAACAGATTAATGAGCAAGCAATTTGTAGAAAACTAAAACCGAAATTGAATAAATGGAAATTTGAATAAACTAGTTTCTAACAAATTAAAACCAACAACTATTAATCACAATTTATTTATTGGGGCGACTTCAAAATCTGATTCTGACATTGAATTCAACATTTAATTGTACAAATTGAAATGAAAATCTGTTACGATTCAAATTTTTTTCGATTCAATGAGGTAGTACTTTCCATACGTTTCGTTCGTATTCAATGATACATCGAAGGAAATTTATCGTATATAACTTTCGAGTTGTACGAAATTTCGTTTCGTGTTCTGTGATAGGGGCCCTGGTCGAACTACTACAACATTCACGCTCCGCAGAAGTCACTTGCAAACACGTGGCAGCGCCAGCAACTGAAGGAGTTTTCACCAAGATGATAGCCAGCAATCAATGGCTATACAAACTAAAAAGCCCCATCATACTGTCTACCTCTTACAATGGAGCCCATTATGCCGTAAATTTGACTGGATTGGGGATATTTAAGATCACGCAGCCCTGTGAATTTGGAAACAGGGAGATACGATTGCCGTACGAAAGATCGTTTCACACCGCCACGGAGTACAAGCAACCGTGGATAGAATTTGTGAACCTCACCGACTCTTTGAGGTTCAACTTTGCTATGGTAGATTCCCATGAACCAACCATTAGTTCCAGAAAACCATTACCAATTAAGGTTGGTAACCATGAGGACATAGCAGCCTCCTTGGCCGAAGGAAGAAAAACCTTAGACGCCCTGCAAGACGATCTAAATCGAGCAGACGACGCAAGAAAAATCGTTCAACAAGGCCAAGAGCTCATATTCCATCGCTACTCCATGGTATCACTAAGTTCATTTCTCGCACTATCAATAATAGTCGGTCTGATTTGTTTACGGTTCGTCAAAGCGCGAAACAAGTCAAAACGACTAGCGTCACCATCGTTTTCGAACTCATCAAGAGGAGCCGTACATGAAGAGCCCACTCTGCCCGAATTGCACATGAGGTCATCACGAAGGACGCAGCATCCAAAGACCCAGCCCTACATCAAGAGACCAGCACCACAGTCCCCGGCAAGAGATACGGATAACATTACGTTCGCATTAGTTTAAATTATAGATTGTTATATATTTTTATTTTTTTTTTTTCTCTTCATTCAACGCATTTAAGCTCAATTTTCAATTAGTTGTACAGTATATCGAATAGGAATTTGTAACTCGGGAGTAAATGCAAACTCGTTAGGATGGGGAGGGATGTTGTGCCCAGCCAAAGGGCAGCATCCGGCGTTTACATTTCCTCCCGACGAATATTATTTTAATTCAGGCCAGTCGTTTTTCTTTGTTTTTAAAAAATTAATCAAAACAAAAACAACAACCTAGCAACTCGACCGTAAACAGTTCGAATTGCAATTCTTGGCCTGAGGTACGGTAATGTGACGTCACAGCCAGGGGAATCTACTGGATTCTCCTTTACTGCTGAGTCAGAACATGTCGCGTGCCATAGGTACTGGAAATGGTCGAGCTGCTACTTTGTTCGCTTTGTTTTGTTTTGCTTATTTTTTATTTTTCATTTTATTATATTTTTCCCTCGCGATCAAATTGCGAAATAGTCGCGACCCACATATGGGCGCATTGCACTTTCAGTTGGCAAATTCCAACTACATGGACTTTTGCAATGGGTTGAACGACTGGCCCATTTTCCAAATACTTATTTAGCGATAATTTAGTATTTAAGTTGTTCGATGTTATGATTAAGCTCTCAGTTACTTTTTTACCAGCAATAATTAAACCTTTCTATTTCAAGCGGAAGTCTCTTTCATTTTTTCTTTAGGTAATTTCTAATTTACTATTTTTTTACAGAGTTCAAACAAACCTGACTAGTCGATACACTTTGGCATCCATAGGTGCCATAGTTCTAGTCAGGTAAAGCTCCACACATCGGCATCCTCAGGTGCCATGAGTGAAAGTTTTATTTCAGGAAACAGGCGCTGCTCGTAGTACAAGACCACGAGCATGCGTTGACCACTACAACCCACAAATGGGGCAAACTCGGAAGAGAGTGCATTACACCCATTTGCAGGTCGCGGCAATTTTAGTCCAATTGCATTTTAATCGCGCGGTGAAAAAAAGCACAAACAAGGCAACAACTCAGGCATTTCCCAGTACCTGTGGCGCGCGGCATGTTACGACACAGCACTAGAGGTGGATCCGATGGAATTCCCACGCTGTGACGTCACAACACCGTAGTACAGGCCGAGCACTGTAACTTGATCAGTTTATGACCGAGTTGTTGTGTTGTTGTTATTGCATTTTAACCGGGAAACGTTAAGTGAAGACCGACTGGTCTGAATTACAGTAATGACCGTCGAGAGGAAATGCAAACTTTGGATGCTGCCGTTTTGCTGGGCACAACACATGCAACAACAACACAAGCCAAAACTATTCTCCTAAGTCTTCGATATTCTTATTCTTATGCCATCTCTATCGTACATATGGACTTCCGTTGTCTGTTGAAAATGTGTAGAAATTTCATAACTATTCGATGGCCATGGTCTGGCTGGTAGGGAACCTTATTTACATTTCTACGGAAACGGTTTTCATTCGCTGTCCCTTTCTTACACATTCAGCTCAATGGCTGTAGAAAATGTGTAGAATTTTGATTAGTTTTCTACAGGTACGATCTGCTTGTTAAATAACAGAATGGTATCAAGTATGTGCCCTAAACCTAAGAAAATTTTTTACATAAAAACAAAAAATTTAAATTATAAGTTTTTTTCACTAATTCTTCGAATAGAACTATTGATAGAATAACCCAGAAAGACCCTCAAAGACCAGGTTAAACGAGTTGTGGTATCAAAACGGCGCTTCCTGTGCTAATTGGGCCCTGTATACGGCAGACGGGCCACCACGTAAACCAACCAACCAACCATATATACACTATTGACTGACATTTGTAAAACCGTTTAACTGTTTAGGTAGTTAACAAATTTCTGTAAAAGGCTGATCGACGAGGAATTCACGACGATTAGTCAAAGAGGAACGAAACAAATCCTCCTTACAGATGAATTATCGATCGAACTTTCCCAAAAACCGAATCGACGGAACTCCAGGATAAGAACATCAGATCCAAAAGGCCTTAAAATTATGGTAGCCGGTCATATAAAAAACAGACAGTTAACGGTGATTACCACTGTCCAAAAATGTTACCAATCTATTGAGAATGTCCAAGATACAGTACTCAATATCCATCCATTACTTCGCAAATTTTCATACAGAAGATAGCCCCTTTCGCATATAGCAAAGTTATGCATTCAGAGGCCAAATATCCAATTGAAAATTTATTCTCACGATTAAGAAAGGCTGTATTAGGGAACCAAGGCCAAAATCGAAAGTCGCTGATCGAACGCGTAAGTGAAGAATGGAATTGAATAGACAGCAATGAAGTTTTCGTTCTTATACCCTGTACAGACTATGCATTTTAAACGCATTTAAGTAGGTAAATTTAACATGTTAAAAAAGTAGTGTTCAGACTAGGCAACTCGTTTTATTTTGATAAATGATAGCTTGATGTGATTTGTTTTGACAAGTAGATATTCAGCTGTGTTTCATTAGCAAATTTATGCTTTCTAAATTGTTTGAAACAAATTAGTTTGTATAGCAATAATGAAAAGGGAATTTATTAGCTAATGCAGTTGTTGCACAAGCACAAAATTGAGTTTCTGCAGCATTAAATAGTTTCTTCCAAAGTTTACTTCGATTTCCGCGAGGGTCGCAGTACATGTTTTCGGTTAAATGCGTAGTAGCTACGTGTTTTCGTAAACGCGTCCGGGAAGTGCTTTCAGCGCATTTAACTCGATTTAAACGCGTCAATCTCGTAGTCTGATATTATTACCGATATTTTGAGACGTTCTCACGTGGCACCAAAAAGGCAGGCAGACTTCACAAAAAATATTTTTATTACTTCATATGTCTATATAAATGCAAAAAAACTTCCTCCTACTCCGTTTATTTATTTTTTTTCATTAACAAAATAAGTAGTACCTTTTCCGCTCACCCTGTGTTTTTACTTAGTCATTACTGTGAATTTGCCTGACTTTATTGACAAGGTTTGCTTTTGAAACATTAGATAATTCCGAAACATTTTTAGATTGTAGGTATGTTTTAAGTTGTTTCACGGTAAATTTATCCAACTGAAAATGTATAAAAAAGCATGTATCAATTTCACCTCTAAATATGTATAGTTATTACGGTATTATTTCTTATGCTATAATCAATTTGCGTGTCCGATAAAATTTCGCCAATTTTCGCTAGTTTCGATGAACGTTCCTCGAGTTTGCTTGGCTTTCTTTTGGCAGCTGCAGTTTCACTGCTCGCATCCTATATAAAAAAAAAATAATATTTGAAGCGTAAGATGATCAGAAACCTACCGGTTCAATTAATTGAAGATTATTAGCGTATTCAGCAATTATTTGATTTAACCGAATTTCGTCTATTCCAAGGCTCTCCAAACTATTCAAATCTACTATATCTGGTGTTTTTATATCAAAAGCGACGTCGACAATATTTGCATGTAGCAAGTTTAAAGACGGATCCTTAAAACTGACCGGCTCATATTTAATTCTTAATCTTTTTATCACTTTTACAATCAACTCAACATTCTTTTGGTCATCCTCGCGACTTATGCGCTCACTGTAATTCAATTTACGTACGTCTGTCTGGAATGGTAGATACCAAATATGAAAGCCTTCACTGCACCCATTTAGGCGGAATTCTAAATGGTTCTTGTCAGTCGGAACCAAACCCACATACTGAGGAGAACTATTCCGTTTCATAACTATAAGACCTAATGCAATTTTATCATTTTCTACACACTTTTCCCAAAGCGCTCGAAAGAGTTTCGTCGAGCCAATCAACGTTTCTTCATTTGGGTAAATAAAGTCGACACTTTTAAGGAAATTATACTGATGAACGGTACAACGTGGCTTGAAACCGAGCAGGCGAAGGCCGGGTGACATAGGACTTCTCATTCGATGAACTTCTTCATTTGTAAAATATAACTGATCGCCGCCAATATTGATCATTTTTCTAAAAATATATTTAAAAAAAAAAATTATCAAATAAATAACATTAGATAATATTTTAAAGTACAGTTTAGTTTGTTAACCGTTATCAATAATTATTGCGATGGGTTGATTTCATATTAAATCGCAGCTGCGAGTTCACAATGTACAAGATTCAGATTAAATTTGCTTACAATATTTTTTTTTCCTAATGAAATATACAAGCCAAATGTTTGTTTTAAAAGTAATCGCCCTAGCGATTAGAAGGAGAGCTTATACCTAGTCTAGCCATAAATACTGTTACAAACTTTTTGAAGCACTGTTCAATAAAAGAGGTGTTATATGTTAAGAAATCATTGTTTATTTATTCAATGTATTGTTAACAACGGAAATTGCAACAAGTTTTTCGAAGCGATTGCCTTTTGCCTTTAATCGAGCTGGCCACTTATCTATGGAAGCACGCACGACTTCAATCGGAAAGTTGGCGACTGCATGTGTAACAGACTTCTTTAAGGATTCGATATTAGGATGTCTTTTAGAGCACGCCATTTGCTCTAAGACAGACCATAATTCGTAGTCCAGCGGATTCAGGTCTGGGCTAGAGGAAGGCCAATCTTCAGCTTTAATAAAATCTGGAACATTTTCTTCAAGCCATTTTTGGGTTGACTTCGCCTTATGACCTGATGCAGAGTCTTGCTGGAAACTCCAAGGCTGATTTTTGAATAATGGCGTGTTGAGAGGTTTCACTACACTGAATGCAACAAAATGCAACTTTGTCACCCCGTTGTAGCTAACACCCCACCAAGCCATTACTGAGGCTGGGTGATGGCCTCTTTGAATCTTTTGGGCAACTTGAAAAGCTTCACGGTACTGGCACTGCGAGCATAAACCCTATCGTTTTGTTTATTAATTGTTTCTTCGACAGTAAACATTTTTACATCCGTAAATAAAATTTTACGGTGTTCTTGATTTGCGTACCGGCAAAGTAATCGTTTTGATTTTTCCACTCTATTTTTTTTAACGAATCTGTTAGTAAATGCCCGGTAGATCTACGATAAGCACCCAACCCCAAGTCACTTTTGATGATGCGTGAAATTGTTTTTTGGGGTATTTTCATCTCACGCGATAAAATTTCTTGTTTCCGAAGAGGATTACGGCGAATTCTCTCGCGCACGGCTTTAACCGCTTCAGGTGTTCGAATAGTTCGCGGTCGACCACTTCTTTGACGGTCACTTACTCCAGACGTATCATTAAATCTTTCAATAGCCCGATACACAAACATTCGGCTTATACCAAGGGTATGCAGAGTCTTAAAAATATCACTTGGTTGCATTCCTACTTTATGAAATGCAATCACAGCAATTCTATTTTCTTCGTCGCCCCAATCCATGTTCACTACACTAAAAATTAAACGCAAATGGTGACAAATGCATCAAGCACAAGCGTACTATAGCGATTAGCTCAATATCTAAGAAATGGAATATAACTTGCCTATAAGTGCGAAACGACAGAAATACGTTGAGCTGCGAATTGTGTGGTGCCACAGTTTATTGTATGTGTGTACACATATGGAAGCGTGCGTCGGAGAAAAAGTTGAAGAATGTTAGACTCTTGTGACTCCACAAGCGATCTGATTAGTTGATTTTATGGTGGGGATAGAGGCGCGCCTCAAACGTTAACGGCCTAAACAGAACACGGACCTCGACTGCGACTGCGCAGTCCCTGTCTTTAGAATACACAGGATTATATGGCGATGCCCACAACACCAACTTCGCCTGCGACTGCGCAGTCGTGCTACACTCTAATTCTTAGACTGCGGTTGTAGTCTCAGATTTCCACTACTTCCCAGCAGGAAAAGTTTCGTATACTATACGTCGAAACGAAACCGTATGTAAGTCGTATTACTGATTAGACTTTTTGGGAACGATGTCGCCGGTTGATGTATATGCATATTTACTATTAAAGCTAGTACGAGCACTATACATATATAGCATATTTACATGACCTCTTTAAAATGAATTGAATTCTGTTTACATATAAGAGGAGACCGCGATAGCTTAGTATCAAAGTGGCACTTGACACTCGTTCTTCCTCTTACTTGCATAGAATCGAAGTCGTAGTCGGTGTTCTGTTCAACACCAACTGCGCAGTCGAACCTCACGCAGCAAGGTAGGCAAATCGCAGTCGTAGTCGCAGTCGAGGTCCGTGTTCTGTTTAGTACTTAAGTGTAAATCCACCAACCATCACACTCACCCTTGAGGAACCTCTACCCCCATCAGGCCATTGCAAACCGGTTTTCGTCGGCTGTATTGAAAGCAATTTACACTCAACATGCCTCTGCGGCGCAACTTGCCTATAAGTGCGAAACGACAGAAATACGATGAGCTGCGAATTGTGTGGTGCAACAGTTCATTGTATGTCTGTACACATATGGAAACGTGCGTCGGAGAAAAAGTTGAGGAATGTTAGACTCTTGCGACTCCACAAGCCATCTGATTAGTTGATTTTATGGTGGGGATAGAGGCGCGCCTCGAACGATGAGTGTAAATCGACTAATATTCTTCAACTCTTTCTCCGACATACGCTTCCATGCATACACACATACAATGAACTGTGGCACCACACAATTAGCAGCTCATCGTATTTCTGTCGTTTCGCACATAAAGTTGAGCCGCAGAGGCATGTTCACTGTAAGTCGCTATCAACACATCAAAGACTACAACCGACGAAAACCGGTTTGTAATGGCCTCTCGGGGGTAGAGGCTCGCCTCAAAGGTTGAGTGAAATGGTGCATTTGCACTCACTCACCCCTCGAAGCGAGCCTCTACCCCTATCAGGCCATTGCAAACGGGTTTTCGTCGGCTGTATTCTTTGCTGTGTTGAAAGCAATTTACACTCAACATGCCTATGCGGCGCAACTTGCCCATAAGTGCGAAACGACAGAAATACGATGAGCTGCGTTTTGTGTGCTGCAACAGTGTATTGTATGTGTGTATACATATGGAAGCGTGCGTCGGTAAAAAAGTTGAAGAATGTTTGACTCTTGCGACTCCACGAGCCATCTGATTGGTTGATTTTATGGTGGGGATAGAGGCGCGCCTCAAACGTTGAGTGTAAATCCACCATCAGCGCTAGATGTATAGATGTGAGACTACAGGGAGTGGAATGCTTTGTCTACATGGATGACATAGTAGACTTGGCATAGACTTGTCGGATCACAACAATAAAGGTATGTCGTGTACTGGAACGACTTCGAAGCAATCACCTGAAATTACAACCAGAAACAATTAACAATGTATAAAAAAATGTAATACTTAGGACACTTGGTCAGCGAGCACGGTGTAAAGCTGGGAAAAAACGATACAACGGTTGTACCGACGTGTGTTGCTGCGATACCTGTCCAACGGTTGTATGCACGGTACACACGATGCGATTTGCTTACAATTATTTTCCAACAAGATTTCATAGTTATTCCCAATACAGTTTTTGATAATATAGAATCACCAAAAGCTTACGAATGAAATTGCTACAACAGTTGTATTCATGATAATACACTATACAATATACATACAACCTGTCGCATGCGACCGCCGGATTTCGGTTGAGAGTATACAACCGTGCGATATCGGTCCAACCGTTGTTCATAAGTGCATAAACGATCGCACACAACGACAAATTGGGCCAACAGTTGGTACAACCGTTGTATCGTGTATTCCCTGCTTAAGACTTGACTGATAAAAGTGTGAGTCAAAGTAACTGCATATTATAACAGTCAATCGAGTGAATATCTACTCGAACGAAATGTCAAATTCTGTCGACTGCTGCAAATGGAGTGACTTTTCACATGTCGAGTTTCATAATATCAACTTTAGCTCGAGCCGACTTCAAACGTGAGTCGTCGCCGGTCCAAAGCCCGGTTGAGAAAGCAGGAGGAAGCATCGAATTAACCTGAAGGTAGTGTTGGCAATGTAGCCGAACATCGGTTAAATTAAGTCGATATTCGGCTACATTCAGTTCAATACATGTGTAACATGTGCATGTGTAATGCATTAACATTCTTTGTGTTACCATTCAGCGCTAGAATCCGACTATTTTCCATACACTAGAATAATGAACGCAGCGCTGTCGGATTGAAATGTCAAAATGACGGAAGGGAAAAATACGAGTTTCAAATGCATGTGATTGCATGTAGCATGTAGCTGCACAGAGTTGGTTATATTTGAAATAGTCGAAAATAAATGCATCTAAATGTCAAATATGACATTATCATAACCTGAAACATGCTGTGCTGTAATTTTAAGAAGAAAGCAATAAAATGGAAAATGAAAGTGATTACCATGAGCATTAAAAATAATTCACTGATTTTCGCGTCCATATCGATTTCGCTTTGATAATTGACACTAACAGAATTGCGAACTCAATCCCGTCATTGTGTTCATGCAACGTTTAACCACAAGTGTGGTTCGCAGCGTTTCATTGCATCTGTACGGCTCTTAAGGGACCATACCAATTGAAATTTTTGTGATTCGGATGTCAGTTTTGCGGATGAATTATTAGTTGAAATTTTTTAATACAGTTTATTTCGAATAATTTTGAAAAGTAGGAAACTAAACAGCGATGCGATGCATCATAGTAAATCAAAGAAACATACTTCAGCTTCACAATCATTCACATCCTTTAAACAGAGCCGTATAGAGTATAAAAATTTGATAACAAATAATGCGATTCAAGTAGCAGAAGCTAGAATCCCGGCTTATATTGCCAAGCATTCCACTGATAGTTTCTACAGTCTTTTGATTGACGATTCAGGAGGCCAGGGCCTGATTTGGGCAGTCGCGCCATTAATGATGATGAATTATTTATTACAGTAAAGACAATAAAAATCTGACGACTACTTTTCTTAAATTGCAAGAACTTGTCAGCTGCGATGCTCTAAATATTGTTAATGCAATAAAGAGCGTACTTAATGAATTCCATCTTCCTTTGGAAAAGCTAATTGGACTTGGTACCAGTGTGGCCACAAGTGCTACGAAGGTAGCAAAATGCTACTATTGACAATTTGTTGTTACTATGTTACTACATGTATAAATTTGTTACGCTGATGTCAGCCGTTAAAAAATTATGTACGCCAAAAATATGCTACTTTGGCAAACTTGTCAAAATTCATATTCATGCACGCCTCTGGTCTTTCAGCACATACTTCGATAGCTTTTTAATATTAATGTACTGTACTGTACTGATAGACCAAGACCTATCGCATACATTGTATGACACGCCATCAAAATTGCAATGTAAAGATTTACTAAAATTTAAAGTCGTAAGACTTGGCTATTAACAATCGATTGAAAATTTTTGCTTTATTTTATTATTATTATCATTATTATTGTATTTTTTTTGAGTTTTTTTATTTTTAAATCTTCCTATTTTTTACAGTGATTTTGGATTATGCTCTATTGAATTCCATTTATATTTGTTATAAACGTTACATGATGTCGTAATTAATTCCATTTAAAGAAAAGGAAGTATAAGAAAATATTTTTGTTACGCAAGCTGTGAATAGTTACGCAAATTTGCTACCCTGAGAAATATCAAAACGGTCACACTGCTTGGTACTGACAACGCATCCGTAATGGTGGGAATTAATAATGTGGTGTACGCTCGATTAAAAGCGACTAATTTTCATACCATGCGTTTTTCTTTCTTTACAATTAGCGTTTTCGGAAGCCAGTGTTGGGTTTTTACCAAGGAATTTCTAATTCCTTATAAGTAAGACATATAATTGGTTTTCAAGATCTACAATTAGGCAGAATTTTTGTATAACTTAATATAAAACATTAAATAATGGTCATTCTCCGTTGAAAATAGTTCAGTCATCCCAAACAAGATGGTTATCAGTAGAGACGGCCGTAAAAAGAATTTTAGATCAATGGACAACACTCACACATTTTTCTATTGTGAGGCTAACCGATAAGTGCTACACAGTTAAAATGTATATGATATTATACATGAAATGTATAAAGACGATTTGAACCATGCATTTCTTTTATTTTTGTTTCCGATTTTCGCAGATGTTCAGCGTGTTAATAAGCATTTTGAAAACGGAACTGCTGATCTGACAAAAATATTGGATGATATTTGTTTTTTTCTTATCACTATCTTGAATAAGACTGTAATAAATAGACGATCATTTGATTATTTGAACTCATATCTTGGATATAAGTTTGAAGAGAAAATTAAATATATTAATTTCATCCACGCAAGAAGTATTGGTTAGAAGGCGGTGCATAAACTTCAAAATACAACTAGCGAAATCAATTAGAGTTAGGCCCGTTCCTACGATGCTTAGTTACGTTCTAACTGGAACTTTAACTGACAAATTTTCATACAAAACTTCCAGTTAAAGTTCCGGTTAAAGTTTAACTGAAGATCGTAATAATGGCCGTTAGACTCCCAGAAAACATTAAAGATCTGCGTAAACTAAAAGTACTATCCGTTGCGAGTTATTAAGGAGCTACCAATACCTCGCTTAGGGCCGTTTTCACAGTGCAAGCTTAAGCTCTGGCTCAGTTGAACCTGACCCGGTAACTTAAGCTTTAGCTCAAGTAAATACTGTTTCACAATCAAAGTTTGAGTATCGTTTAACGGAACCGTGCTTAATGAATTGTGTAGGTCACTGTTGTGACGGTTCTGTCATGTTCGTAATTAAGAGTTATCAAAAAACTGTTAGAAAGGCGTGAAAGGGTTAAAAAATTGCTAGCGAGAACTTTCATTAAAATGGCAGATAAAAAATGATGTCAGAATACAATAATTAGAACACAATAACAGCAAAAGGAAAATGACATTTGTCCGACCTGTTTAAATGTCACTTCGCCTACTTAAGTTTCGAGCTCAAAATTGAGCTCTTGCATTCATTGGCTTAAGTTGAGCTCAGGTTTGAACTCATGGAACACTACAATGAAACAGTGATACCAGTTGAACGAAATCTTAAGTTACATTTGAAGCTTAAGCTCGCACAGTGGAACCAGACCATAGAAGAATTTAAAGTGTCATTTGAGCTAATTACCAAGATCGAGAATCAATGGCAAAATTTGCAACTTGGATCAGGAGCTAAAAAAAATAGTTTAGCGTTCTGGGCTGAAGTAAGTTCCTTGAATGATGCCAGCCGTGGTAGTCCATACGAAGATCTCGCTAATTTTGCTTGAATGCTATTGCTGCTTCCTCTGTCTAACGCTGAGGTTGAACGAACCTCCGAACCCAAACCAAGATGTTAAATGCTATAATCACAGTTAGATCAGCATTAAAAAGGTTAAACAAATGGTGTCACAATTTCGATATTGATGATCGTATAACAAAAACAATAAGAACTGTTAATATTTACAGTGAACCAGATGAACTTGTAGAAAAAATAGAAGCCACTGAAATATTGAATGATATACAATGATATTAAAGACTTGTACATAGAAGAAGAATTGTGTAACAACGAGGAAAAGTTTATTTTGTAAATTATGTATTATTAAACTTGAAGTATATTTTTGTTATAATAAAAAAATTTTATCTTGTTCTTTTCTTAGCAAAAGTCTGTTACTACTGTTTACAATAGATTTTAATCAAATTAACATTCTGTTACGATCAAGTAATTAGTGCAAAAAAGAATATCTAACCGATTTTCAACTATTTGGCCGAGTTTCAAAAAATGAGTTGGCAACACTGCCTGAATGGCCTGACATATGACATAGTTGGACTTGCAGAATAGCTGGAAGAACTCCAACATATCATAGTTAAGGCTGGTTTTCATTACGCCGACATTCTGCAGATGTCTGCCAGAACAAGATGAAAATATAAACTGTACATGCGTGCGAAAGAGAAGAAATATCATCTGCAACAGATCTGTAGAAAAAGTGTCTCGTCTGCAACTTCAGATCTGTGATCTGTAACCATAAAGTAAGGACGTACATTATAGCAAAAAGACTTGCGTGCACATCTTTTTCCTATAATTTGCTTCCGACAAACCTACACAATAGACATCCGCACGCACACTACTGTGCCAAATTATGGCAATTATGATTTTGACATTTGTCGAGCCGGTAATTGTTTTCTTAACAATTTTGTAATGAGAGTTGAATATCAAAAAAGGAGATAAATATGCTTAGAATTTCATTAGAGGTGCATGCATAGATCATTCTGCTGTCTATTCGATCAACATGAGAGATAAGTTGCAATTGACAAACCACAAATCGGTTTTACCTTACAATAGTTGTCGAGAAAATTCACATATTGTACTTTTTCCCAACTGAAAGCGTACAAACAGCAAAAACACAAGAAATTTTAGGTTAGAAATTTCTGTCTGTCAAAAACTTTTGCTATAATTTTGCTATAAAGTCGAAAATTTTGTCCCTTTCTTCCTTCTTAAAACCGATTTGCTGTCTCTTTTTAGTTTTCTGCTACAGATCTGTAATGTCGGAGTAATGAAAACTATGTCTCAGTAATGAAAACCAGCCTTTAGCTGAAGACCCCTACGCTTTTCCTACTCGGGTGTAATAAATAAGTAGAACCCCCCCCCCCCCCCCCCCCCAAATCCACATACCAGAAGAAAGACCACTGTACAGAAACCTGAAGGACAACCTCGGAAAGGGTTAACTTAACGGCAACGTAAAACGCAACATAACGCAAACACAAAATTGACTACTCTTTTGGATCTTGGAATGTTCGAATCATTTTTAGGAAAGGAGCTCAGCAAGAATTCCTCGAAAAAGTGGCAAAACAAAACATCAATATAACTGCCATCCAAGAAACGAAATGGCTCGGTAACGAAATCATAGACATGAGGTCGCTCACAATATTTACAAGTGGAAAACTGTCGAGAAGCAGAGAATTTGGAGTCGTTTTTGTCGTTGACAAAAAATTTAAGCAGGAGGTTACAAGTTTCAAACTAGTAAGTGAAAGATTGTGCGCAATACGAAAAAAACTAAGTTTTTTAACGTTTGGCTCATAAACGTCCACGCACCAATAAAAGACAAAGACGATATAACTAAGGACGAATTTTATGCCACCCTAAATTGTCTTAGGAGATTTAAATCAAAAGTCGAAAAGAAGGAGGCTCATAGAGGAACAACAGGATGGCACATAACCAACGATAATGGCTAGCGCCTTATTGATTTCGCAAGCATCAAAAATAACAAAGTAAGCTCTACGTTTTTCCCTCGCGATATTCACAAACAAACATGGGCATCACCAGATGGTCACACCTTCAATCAAATAGACCATGTTCTAATTGAGAAAAGGGCTATTTCTAGTATACTTGATGTACGAACACTCCGCGGTGCCAATTGTGACTCTGATCAATATCTAGTCAGAGCTAAGTATCGATGGCGAATAGCTTGACGTGGATATTCGAAAACAAGTAGAGCTCACAAATTCGATATCGATAAGCTGAAAGACGAAACGGTGGCACAGGCATACATGTCAACACTGGATCAATATTTGTCACGAATACATGAAAACATCCAGAGTATGCCACTGGAGAATATTTGGGAAAATACGAGATGGTATAAAATCCTCGACAGAAGAGATATTAGGATATCAAACACGGCGGAAAAATAATGACTGGTTCGACCAAGAATGTCGGGATGCAATAGATAGAAAGAATGAGGCATACCAAATTTTTACTGAACGACCGAAACGAGCCAAAAAATATAAATATGACGAGCTTAGGCGATTTGCAAAAAAAGACCTGCAGGCGAAAGCCAAGGATGTACCATAATGACAAGATACAAAAAATGGACGACAATAAGAGACAAAATAAAACGCGAGACGCATACACAATAGTAAAAGACCTAAAAAGGAATATAAGTCCGAAACCAGTCTCTGCAAAGACGCAAAGAGTAACATCATCAATGACACACAAGAAATTAAAAGGAGATGGGCCAATTTTGTTATAGCTTGCGAAAGAGCTCAAAAAATATATTTGTTTGAATGAAACACAACGAATTATTATATTTAAATGAGTTTATTTATTAGTTTTTAATATTTTTATAATGAGTGCTTAATAGCTACTCTATGGAAGTTATTCTTTATTGTTACACTACTGATGGTCGATAACCATTTAACTAAAGACTGTTTTCACTAATGACCCTCTTCTGGTCTTTTCAAGTTTTATTTATATCATATCTTTATCAACTGAGAATGGATGTGGTTATCAACTTGTGATATTGCAAGTTGGTACATATTTGGATTTTAGATTAGCATGGTTTTCTGAGAGTTAATGATAAAGTTATTTATTCGTTAATTGGAATTTGCTTATTTGTTATGTTCTATATTTTTGATTATTTGGAAAAGAAGTTTGATACTGTTTGTCTAATTTGTTCTTGTAGTTAATGATAAAGTTATTTATTCGTTAATTAGAATTTGCTTATTTGTTATGTTCTATATTTTTGATTATTTGGAAAAGAAGTTTGATACTGTTTGTCTAATTTGTTCTTGTTGTTTTAAATACAATTCGTTCTGTGTAGATGTAGTTTGTACATCCGATATGGGTACTATTGGTTGTGATATGGGAGATAACATAACTGGCCTCCTACTTCGAAGATCTTCTCAATCCCACTCCATTAGCACCAATCACGACAGACAACGTCTCAATTCAAGTTTCAACTGACGAAGAAAAGCCATCATCGACACTACACACACTAGACGAAATCAAAGCAGCCCTATGTGACCAGACACAAAACAGAGCTTCGGGAATTGACGATATACCAGTTGAACTTCTGAAAAACGGTAAAAACTGTGTCGCGGAAATACTACACAATTTGGACAGAGGAAAATATACCCGCGATTGGCAAAAAAGCATCATATGTCCAATTTACGAGAAAGGAGACAAACTCTTTTGTGAGAATTACGGAGAAAATACTGACAAAAATAATTGAACGTCGTCTTAAGACCTATATGAGGGCGGTTTGATGTCGTGATGAAACATCACTTTTTTCTACGCCAAATGAGGCCTTTTTTCCTTGATTTCGGCATTCAATCGTACCAATAACTCAGTATAATATGCTCCCGTTATTGTTTTCCCTTTCTGCAAGTAGTCGGTGAATATTATTCCATTGGAATCCCAAAAAATCTGCCAACAGTCTGGGCGCAACTTTATTATGTTATGGGTAGAAGTGCGAAACGTGTTTAATGATGAGATGCGGTGTAGGTTACTATGCGACTGACAACCTAAAAAATAACGTTCCAAATAGCCTCCTGGTTATTAGATTTTTTTTATTTACTTACGTATTTTTTTATCAATAAAATAATTCATAGTAGTAAAAGCGAATTCCATCACATTAAACCTAAGAGATTTTCGGAATCAGTGAAACCTTGAACAATACCCCCAGTGGGTTTAATTGAGAAAAATACTTAAATCGGGTTTTCCCCGACTACGTTTAAAGCTTATAGAAGTAAAAGTGAATTCCAAATCTCAATATACCTTAGGAATATATAAGAATTCGTGAATATGCACACAACCACTTTACACCCCCTTAGAGGTTGGATATCGAAAAATTTGAAGATCGTTACTAGGTGCTTATATAAATAGCCCGCAGAAGTAAAATTGCTTTGATAGCTCGACATGTCTAAAAGTTTTAACGAAGTTTGTGAAAATATGGATTCACGGACATTTTTTTTACTCAACCTCTGAACGCCAATAAAAATCTGAACTTTTTTTGCTTTAATTACTCTAATAGTACATCTACATATACGTACTAAGTTTCAACTTTCTAGCATAAGCCGTTTCTGAGATATAAAAAACCACCCCTCTCCCCCGTACCTTGATACCCCTATCAAATGTCTCCATAGTGGCTCTATATAATCCTAAATTTTTAGCTTTCTATTCATTATGGTTTTCGAGAAATAAAACTCAGAATGTTTTCCTTTCTACCCCCTTTCACCATCACCCCCAACACCCACACCACCAACATTTTTTTCCCTACTAAAAGTTTACCGACCCCAACTCCTGTAAAATTTTCAAGATCATATCTGACACGGTTTCTGAGATATAAAAATTACATTTTTTAAAAAATTGCTGTCCCCCCACTTTCGTGCTCCACCTCCCCCCTCAAAAAATTTAGTTTCGGTAGACTCCTCTTGTGATCCCATATACAGAAACTAAATTTTATCCTCCTGGTGTAATTGGTTCGGAAGATATTGTAATCCAAAGTTTTTCACCCCCCACCCCCACACCCCTCTTAAAAATGTTAGCCCTTGTCTAATCTTGAAGTATCTTTAAGGACAACAACAAAGTTTCAATTTTCTGGCATCAATTGTTCAGGAGATATCGATTGCAGAATGTTTCAATCCCGTCTTTCATGCGTTATAGACTCATTGTTTTCCCCCCACTTGCACAACCCTTAACCAATATTCACCATTTTTTTGCAATTGAGTCCATTATCATAGTACTACATAAGTTTCAGCCTCCTAGCATAAGTGGTTCCTGAGATCTGGAAACCTAAATTTTTCGTCTAAAATGCTCCCCTCTCCACTCCTCTCGTACCACCACCCCTCGAAAATATACCAGTCGTAGGAGTTCACCCAATCCAACAACCATAAAAATTTCAATTTAATATCTCAACGGGTTTGGGAGCTACACGCCTTCAAACGATTTTGCGTACGGCGTACGGCGTCTACGGCGGACAGACGGACATTTTTTTTTTTTCTTTTTTGGGGTTTACTAGTCCTAAAACGTGTAAATACAAAATTTCAGGGTATCAAATTTTTTTGGAATTTCAGGTCGATCACAAAACTTTATTATTAAGAAATAATAAAGTAAAACTGTCGCAATAACCTTCCCAGCCGATGGAACGGTTTTGCCTTCTTCGGTGCTCTTGAAGCGACTTCCATTCATTGTTTTGACTGTTGTTTGTTTTCTGGAGTGTAGTGGTGAATCCATGAGAATCATTTTTATTTTAAAAATAATAAAGTAAAACTGTCGCAATAACCTTCTCAGCCGATGGAACCGTTTTGCCTTATTCGGTGCTCTTGAAGCGACTTCCATTCATTGTTTTGACTGTTGTTTGGTTTCTGGAGTGTAGTGGTGAATCCATGTTTCATCAAAAGTTACGAATCATCGAAAAAATTAATGTTAATTATTACGTTGAAACAGTTGCAAACCGTGCTGTGAAGCTGTCACACGATTGCGTTTTAGTTGATTGTGAGCAAACGCGGCAGATGATACCTTAGCTATTTCACGCACTTTCACTCGACGATCTTCTATCACGATATCATGGATTTTTTCGATAATTTCTAGCGTGGTGACCTCAGTTGGACGACCTACACGTGGTATGGTTTCTGTGCTCGTACGATCACACTTGAATTCAGAAAACCAGTTGTAAATCATTCGGATCGATGGTGCAGAGTCGCTATAATGTTTATCTAATTTTTCTTTGGTTACTTTAGCTGTTTTTCTTTTTAAAACGTTATTTTTAATCAACACGCGAAATTCATTTTTATCCATTTTTAAAAATTACTATAAGTTGACTTGCTTAGACAGCTGTTTCACAAAAACTAAAAGAAGTATCAGGCTTAACCTTTGCAGGTAATCTATTTAAGGATGGTCCAGGTGGTAAAAAAATACCTTCCCCCTCCTTCTTGATTTTTGCAGGTCATTATCAAACCGCCCTCGTACTAACAAAACAATTGGCGAACACCAAAGTGGATTCAGAACCGGACGATTTTTACGTAAACTTTTTTTACAACCCCTTTCCGCCTAAGGGGCGAACGACGTCGAGCCGGCTAACCCGTCGGGACGGGGTGGACGCCACACAACTAAACTTATCGTCGCCGTTCTTTCCCAACCAAATCAGCTGTGGGACTCGGTTGGGTGATTCAATCGCGGATTATAAATTTTAGAAAACTTAAACGCGGCAAATCACTGAAAAGGGAGGACTTCACAATCTTACACACTAATCGTCTTTCGAATGAATACTAAGTTTATATAGTTTAAAAATTTAATGGAAAATATGGTAGATTAAAAGAAAAATAATAGAAATGAAAAGGCAAGTTTATAAGAAAATATAGGTAAAGTGAACAAAAGAGTTATCAGAAATTTAAGTCTAGGGTACCTAGGGTACTACTGATGAACACCGTTCGCCGTCCAGTTCTGCTCGTGGTTTGGCCTCGTAACTCCGGGAATCTTATTCTTTCGCGACATTCACCGACGGGGATTTTAACCTCCGCACACCGTATGATAAAAGAGGGCACTTTCGAATTCAAAAATTGTGTTTCGCGGCACAACATACAATCGGCCCGATTAGATTCTTTATGTAACTTAAACTTCCCCCTACTTTGTTATCTTATTTTTTCTTGGTTTCGCACCACGTCTGATTTTTAAATACACTGTTCGTTTTCTCAATTTGTTTCTTTCATCTATCCGCACTGTCCGATTTCTCGATTCGATTCTGGAAACTATCCGCACTGTCCGATTTTACGATTCGTTTCTTGAGACTATTTGCACCGACCGTTTTCCCAATACGTTTCTTTTATTCCTTATAACAATAGTATACCGCCCTCGTTCTTCTTAACTTTTTCCTTTATTCGCGCACCACGATTTTTAATTCTTTACGTTTTCTATCACAACCGCTCCCTTATCGAAATCCACCCAAAAAGCCCCGATTCCAATCCCGCTCGTTCCCTCGAAAACTCATAACGACCGAGCGAACGGTTAGGGGTCTTGAACCCCAAAACTCGGTCACGAACCCCTTCTAATACGAATGTCTCCAATCGAACACTTCAAAAATTATCCAAATACAAGGCTTTTCAGCTAAACATGGCGGCCTCCATTTTTTATTTATGTTACGCGAGTACTGTCAAACAACGTCGCGAAGTTTAAGCAAAGACTATCTACAACAAGACGGGACACTTAATACACATGCATTTTTTGTGTAAAAAAACCAGAAAATCATTGCATAAGCGGAACAAAGAAATCCGATTGAACAATTTCAATTCCGTATTCTTACGGAAATTCACATGCGAAGAAAAGAGTACGCTAATATGCCAAAATGAATGATTACACATTCGCATCTGTGTGCATCGTTTTTCTCAAAGCACGTAACAGAACGCATTTTTTGCGGCTGTTCTATTCTCAAGTGTTTCAGCATACAAACTTATAGGAACAATATGAGAAATGAAATCACACAAGCACAGCTGAGCTGTGTCTGCACATGATTTGATGTAATTTTTTTTATAGGCGTTCTGTGAGGATGTCATTATATTGGTGAATGCGACTCGTTATCAGTTTTTGTCTCTTCTTTAATCATGCATCATGCTATTGATATCTACTTCCCTCATCTCATTAAATAAAGAAACCAAGGTCAAATTTTTATACGAAAGATACTGCGTAGTGTCCCGTCTTCTTATGGATAGTCTTTGGTTTTAGTGTCCGCAGTGTTTTCTGTTTTTGTTGTTTCTTTTCGTTGATTTATACCATAAGTCGAAGTAGTATTAGTAGTTTAGTTTCTAATAATACATATACCGACGTTCAACATAATGTAAAATTCATGTCGTAACAACGTAATGTTAATATAATAATCCGTCCCAGTTCCCGTAGGTAAAAGTTTAATTTGCATAAGTTTGAGCGCTTAATTCATTTTATTTCGAGAGACTTAGGGCCGTATTATTCACCTCGGGTTATTTTCGCCTTAACCAGCTGTTAACTTATCCGGGACATTAAATTTAATCACTGGTTAATTTCTCTGGGTATAAAATTTTATTATTCACCTCAGGTTAGCGATTTAGTAGGTCGGGTTATCTCAACGGCTGGTTTTCCATTTTTCCATTATTTTTCCAGTCTAACGTCAAGAATTTTATTAATTATTTACAGAATGTGACATTTTTCTTTTTTTGTGAATATTTAAATTTGTATTTTCAGGAAAAATGTGAATTATTGGCTGCAATTTTTTCATGGTTGCAGATCTGGGAGCAGTACAAACGAAGTGTGTGATGCACGGTTTACACGTTCAACGAGAACCATCGCATTTGATTCCTATAATTTTCTGAGTGTGTGCTTCCGAGTGATTGGATTTTACAGTGCGGACAGTCGATTGAAGGCTTGCATCTCCCAAACCCTTGGAGCTATTGAATTTAAGTTTGGTTCTTATATTTCAGGAACCACTTATGCTAGGAAGCTGAAATTCGGAACTTACATAGATTTATGATATTGTACCCACTTCCTGGCTTCATTTTTATATGAGTGAAAGGGTTCGGGAGTTCGAAGAAAAACAATGTGTCCGAAACGCTTGAAAGCTTAGGTCGAGACAATCTTAAATCCATATCTCCTGAACGGTTAATGTCACCAAGTTGAAACTTGATATTTGCTAAACTAGGAACCAGGCGAATAGATCGAAAATAATTTGTTGAGAGTGGTCAGTGGCGTGGGTGGGTATAAAAAAAATCTTTGCATAGCGATGTCTCACAAACCAATTAAACCAGAAAAAGGAAATGTGGCTTATGTTTAAAGATGGACAATAGGAGTTGGCTGAAAGTATTTTTCAGGGAGGCGATGGATAAGCATTTTTTTTTTAAAAATCACACCTCATATCTCAAGAACTGTATAAGATGGGATCATACAAATAATACGAGAGCTAGACCATTTACAGTCCTAGCTGAAAACTGGAGGGAGATGATGGAAGGAGTGAGGGTGGAGAACGATAAAATGGAAAAAATTCATTTGGCTTTACAATCCGGTATCGACAGAAAAAGTCTTTGTCGTCGCATATGTCGATGTCGATTCGTTGTGCCATTTTGTATTGGTGACGCTCGAGTCATGTTCTTTATCAGAATCACTCCAATTATCCCACAAATGAAATCTTGCTATAACTTCAATCGTGAATAATACAAAATTTGTCAAATCGCCGGTTAAATCTCTGGGTATCGTAAAAAAGTGGAAGTTTTCCATCGGTTAAATTTTTCCCTGGGTAACTTTAATCACTGATTACAAAACCAGCGAATCACCGGTTAAAAACGATAACCGGAGGTGAATAATACCAAATCTTTGGAAAAACTGGAATTACCCAGAGGTTATAAATAACCCGAAGTGAATAATACGGCCCTCAGTAAGTCGGACGGCACTCGCGAATGTCGGACGATACCGACCATCGTTCCGTCCGCGTAAATTACTATTTTCTGCACTTCGCGCACTGGTAGTTTTGTTCCGCGATATGGTATTGTTGTGTCAGTTGTAATCCTCGTCAACTCCTTAATCCTAATCCATATAAGCTATTTGGCATTTCCTAAACATATCCCTATCCTATTTTAACGTTAAGAACACATTATTTCAAAAAACTAACGTTGACTCCGCCCTACGATTTCAGTTTGTTTCCATAATTTTCATAATACTAATATAGATTTCTGTGCGTTGTTTTAGGTGGGCAGTGCCCGGAGGTGGAGGCGGAACGAAACGAGTCTCCCTGGGGCTAACATAAGCTAATTTTGCGGTAAGTCTCAATATTATGATATTCATGTTCCGAACTCTAATTTTCACTTTCGACATACTTTTCCTCAGATTCTGGATATGAGAGCAGCCGACTGACTTCAACCGGTGCGGGATTCAAGGTATAACCTACGTATCCTTAGGTTTCCTCATTAATTCCTCCTTTTTTTCCAGGCGTAATACGATCTACAACAGATCTGATATTCTCAGTGAAACATGTGCTTGAGAAATGCGGGGAATATAACACAGATCTGCACCAAATCTTCGAAGATTTTAAACAAGTATACGACAGTATCGACAAGAAGGTATTGTACCAAATCATGCTTGATTTTAGAATTTCACCAAAACTAGTCCGACTAAGAAGACTCACAATGACGAACAGTGAATCCCAAGTAAGAATACCAATTCCACAATCAGCTTTCGAACGGAATGTGGTTTAAAGAAGGGAGATGCTTTTCAACTTGGGACTAGAGTATGTTATCCGAAAAATCCCAGTCAACACTAATGGGACAATACTATTGAAGTCCAACCAACTAGCAGCATACGCTGACGACATCCTCGAAAGATCCTTCCCTAGTGCTAAGGAGGTAATTGTTAGTTTTGACTCCGCCGCAAAAGAAGTCGGGTTGCGCATTAACAGAAGCAAAATAAATGTAATGACGCAAACAAGAAAGAAAGCACCAATCAGACAGAATATGACAAATGCAGAGTATAATTTGGAGAGTGTGGACAGCTTCATATATCTTGTGGCTAATCTAGCGAAAGACGGGAACGAAATGGACAAAATCAATCGACGAATCATGCCAGCAAATAAAACGTATTATTCGGTACTTCCAATAATGAAATCCAAGAAAGTGCACAGGAACAATAAGCTGCGAATATATAAAACTATATACGACCTGTGACGAGACGTAGACATTAACGCGAACTTCCGAAAAAGCAGCTATCGCATTCGAAAGAAAGGTCTCCGAAGAATTTTGGGACCGGTGAAAGAAAGAACGGACTGGCGACTGGAAGATACAACCATGAATTGCATCAACTCTACGATGAGCCAGAAGCTTCAACGTTCATCAAGCTATGAAAACTACAGTGTGCTGGCCATATAGAGCGAATGGAAGATAGAAGAATCCCCAAACGTGATCTTAAAAGCAAAGCGAGTGGTAACGAGCCAGTAGGCAAACCACGCAAGCGATCGGAAGTAGAGATGGGTAACTCAGATCTGAGCCGGCTCAATAAACCGGCTCAAGCAGAAGATCCAACTGAGCCAGATCTTCTTCACGGATCTTTACGGTTCACGGATCTCGACGGACGCTTCAACAGATCTATACGGATCTTTGCGGTTCACGGATCTCAACGGTTCATTCGCGGACAGAAGCAGATCTTTACAAATAGCTGATCTTTGAGGTGATGATGATGGAGGATAGAAGATGGTGGATGGAGGATTGAAGGGTGGAGGATGGAGCATGGAAGAAGGAGGATTCAGGATTGGTGATGGATGATGGACAGAAGCAGATCTTTACAAATAGCTGATCTTTGAGGTGATGATGATGGAGGATAGAAGATGGAAAATGGAAGATGGTGGATGGAGGATTGAAGGGTGGAGGATGGATCATTTAAGAAGGAGGATTCAGGATTGAGGATGGATGATCGAATATGGAGGATGCAGAATGGAGGATGGAGGATGCAGAATGGAGGATGGAGGATGGAGAATGGAGGATGGAAGATGGAGAATGAAGGATGGAGGCTGGATGATGGAGGACAGATAATGGAGCATGGAAAATGGAGGTTTGAGGATTGAGGATGGAGGATGAAAGACGAAGATTGAAGATGGAGGACGAAGTATGGAGGATGAAAAGTGGAAAATGGAGGATAGAGAATGGGGGATGGTAGATGGTGGGTGGAAAATTAAAGATTAAATATTAAAGATAAAATATTAAAGATTAGAGATTAATGATTAAAGATTAAATATTAAAGATAAAAGATTAAAGATAAAAGATTAAGGATTGAAGCTTGAAGCTTGAAGATTGAAAATTGAAGATAGATGATAAAATCGCAAATCTTTATGAATCGCAGATCTTTGATAAGAAGTCTTTGCAAACTATGAGGTAGTACATTATACCTATACTATACATGCTACTTATGAAGCATCCACGAAGAATAGGAAAGTATCACCAAAGTACATCGTAATAGAAAGTTGCTCTATTGCTCTGTGTATAGTTAATTATAAAATATTGGGATCTATCCCCTAGCCGGTGATATAGTTAACCCAGTGCTAATACCAGATGAAATAATCATTATTTTTACATGTGGAATTGAGTCGATTTGTTCCCTTTATCTAACGAGGAGCTAATTAATTTATTTAACGTAGCTATTTCGTTGCGTCCTGTACGAAAACCGAAATGATTTTCGTTTAATATTTCGTGTGTTTTAAAGAAAAACATTAATTTCTACTTTGCAACCATTTCCATTATATTTCCAACGATAGATATTAAGGAAATAAGCCACTCTTCAAAAGGTTAAGATTAATTACATTAACAGTCTTCGATAGAAAGTCTTTTAACCCACATTCAATTGTGAAGTCGTCAAATCCGAGACTAGAGCCACAATTTTTTCAAACTACTTTCCCATTATTTTCCGCATTACCCAGCATTGCCTTAAAATAATCAACTCTGACATTTTTCATAAAAGTACATAGTTTATTTTAAATGAGTTTTCGGTTTGTCGTAAAGGGTTATTCAATAAGTACATAACAATTTCATATTTTAATACAAACGCACCCTGAAACTTTTTTGCTGGTTTTTCAATGCCAAAACGTCAGTCAAGGTTTATATTTTTATCATGGTGAAGTTCATGAATGAGCAAAGTTTGGAAATTATCTCAATTTTTCTGTGTTTTATTTAAATACAAAATTGTTTTGTCCCAATTGAAATTTTCTATGTATAATAAATAGCTAAGGGCTATTCAATAGGAACATAACAATTCCGTATATAAATTAAAGACAGAAAAAATGAAAATTTTGAATATTTCCAAACGTTGCTCATTCGTTAACTTCACCATGATAAAAATGTAAACGTTGACTGACGTTTTGACATTGACAAACTGGCAAAAAAGTTTAAAGGTGTGTTTGTATTAAAATACAAAATTGTTATGTACCTATTGAATAGCCCTTTAGCACGGCAGTGCAAAAGATCCACCTAAATCTTTTGAACCGGCTCAAAGAGTAAATCTTCCCTCAATTGGTGCTCGGAATTCAGAATAGAATTCAAACAGAATGCTGCTATGGTTTCAAGCCAACAAGAGATATGGTAAATAGCATGACCTCTGCGACGCTGTCAACATCATGCAGCTTTGTAGCATGACGTTGATAATCAAAACGATGTTGAAGAAGAAATTTAATTCTTATAGACCCAGCCTACATTTTGTCATTTTTTTTTCATAAAATTTATTTACATTTGTACTATACTATGTATACGCAATCACAGATTTTAAATCTCTTGGAAGGAAATTTTTCTTGTTTTTTTACTTATAAAAAGAAACTAAATTATTTACATTTTTTCATATACAGGGTGTTTGGCACTCCGTCCGCCACCTTGTAAGGGGTTATTCCTTGATATATTTGAAGAAAAAAATTGTTCTACAGGGTGGGTTTATTTTCAATATCTGTGGAGATACAGGGTTGTTCAGAAAAGTGTTTTTGACCAGTACCCTCACTCACTTAAAACGTTATATCTTGAAAACGAATAATCACAAGGCAAAGTGTTATAACTCGTTTTCTAGGGAATCGAATTACCTTTCATTTGTCTAAATTGTAACTGCACCCAATCAAGGAACAACCCCTTACAAGGTGGCGGACGGAGTACCAAACATCCTGTATATGTACGTTATTATTATATTTTAAATATTTAGGAAGGAATGAGGAAGGCCTCTCTTTCTTCCTGGGTTGTGAATTTTGCCTATGCGTTCTCAATTCAGAATAAGATCTGTTTGATATTGTCTACTGTGCGATTTTGGTCCAGCTAGTCACCGCCTCCCACAATAATATTATAAAGATATGAGGCTATGAGGGCAACAGTGGCCAAACCCACAAAACCATGAAATCTGAAAAATTGATATTTCTAGCATCTATAATGCATTCCGTTGTCATTAGATTAATTTTAAAAAATAGTTTTATATATTGCGGACAGATGGCAGCAAATCTTATTAGTGAGAAACATTTGTATAAAATATTATGGAAAAAAATTGCAAAATTGGCATAGGCCACTTTCGCTCTCATAGTCTCATATATGAATGAATAAATGATTCCAGTGACCAAAATGCTGGCTGAAATATTACATTTAAATTCAGCTGTGGAAGTTAATTAAGAACTTTTGTATTGCAAAGTATATTCTTTCACACAAGCATGAAGCATATTGAAAATTGTATAATATATAATAATATCACAAAATACTGCCTGACGTATTTTTTTTTTATTTTATTCCTACTAGCTATCTTCGAAAATCATAAAATTTCGTACTAAAGCACACTACAATCCTTATAGAAAACTGCATAATACCAGGCAGGCAGACCTACTAAAACGCTTGATTGATAGAGAAAATCGAAACTTTGAACGTACGAGAATTTTGTGTGCGGTACGCGAATTTTCACAGGCTTATACGAGAATCGCTTCTTAGATCTCTGGCAACCGTGATCGGAAGACTCGGTTGATGAAAATAGCAAAGCCATCTTAACAATTAGCAGCTGGAGGACGGTATTTGGATCGAGACGATTGGAGGCGACGACTTCAGGAGGCCAGGGCCCGATATGGGCTGTCGTGCCATTGATGATAGTAAATGTGAGAGATGTACCATTTGAAATTTCTTTTAATTTATTGCCAATTACTTTCTGAGAAACGCGACTATTTCATTGCGGATTTCAACTGTCAAATATTTGAGAAAGTGAATCGGTCATGCGTTTTCAATAATTTAAAATTGGGTATATCGCAGTTCTGTTTTCTTCCGGCGGCTTCCAGAATAAGGGCCAATATGAATTCGTACATAGCAATGTCTCCAGGCATCGCATGCCCGGATAAGTGAAGATATTGTACTTTCAACTTGCTTGTGATTTATCATATAATTAATAAAAAAAAGTAATTAAGTTAAAATTAAGACGTACGAACCTGTGATCACTTGGTAAGCAATTACGCTCTTCTCTAACATTCTCATCTTCTGCTAGAATTTTATATGCTTGATTTACTTCCACAAACGAATTATCCTCGCGCAGCATATTTACGCTACATGGGTAAACTTTTCGTTTGTGAAAGTTGTAGACTCCAATTGCTAATTCAGCTCTTCCAATCTTCCATCGCAGATATGTCATACATCGAGTCTTATAGTTGTGCCTAATCATGCGATTAGCCACAGCAACTCTTACTTGCTTTGGGTCATCAGGTATGAATGCATCCAATTCGATATTTCGAACCGTGCAAAAGAACTCCCTGTAAAATATATTGTAGTCGAATTCGTCGCACATAGGTACAACGTTGAAATCTACGTTAATCTCCTGCAGGTCGCTTGCTTTCCTTATTGCAATTTGGAAGTCAGTGCTCATTGTGTCGTGAGGAGCATAAAGGTCAGTAAAGTAAATAATATTTGAAATCTCCAACTTGAATCCACACTGTTGAAACATGTTCGTGCACAGCCAAGTCATGTTCGCAAAACTGCCTGATGTGCACCCATACTTATTTTCAAAATCGAAATGATCGGGCGCTATGAAACTTAAATAGTAGTCCATTGTTTCTTTGGACAATTCTCGCAACGGAATAAGAACTGCTGTGTTTTGATGTGGAACGACATTTTCCATTGCACTAACATCCTTTGGCGCTGGAGAATGCACCGTGTTATTCAGTACAATTCCAATTAAATCCTTCTCCCTTGTAAGAATGCCATTCAATAGTCCATCTCGAACGCAGAGAAGACATTCCGTAAATCGTTCGTATTGTTTGAACAATAAGGCATCTATCACAAAAATAAATGCCGCCTGCCCTTTAATTTGAATAAATTCGTCGTCTTCCTCACTGTCTGAAGCGTCATCGCTTGGACTCCAAACCATTTCAGTGTCTTCACTTGTAGACAAATTAATTACCGCAAACTCTTCTCCCACACAATTTTACGAATTTTATTTTCAAACTAAGTAAAGCCTAGTACTGTGTTCCGAGCGAAACGAAATGAACTGTCAAAGTCCATATAAAAAAAAGGAAATTTTCGCTGATATTTCACGACGAAATATTTCGCTCGTTTTTCAGTACTATGTTCACGGAGGGAATGGACATTTGCCGTAGTCACTAAGAGATGGCGCTCGGTTTCGTGACAGTTTCGATTTATTCGGTGCAGTAGGCTTTTTTGACAAGCGAAATATTTGACAAATTGAAATTTTCAACAGTTCGCTGTCAGCTGATTTTGTTTGTGCTCGCGATTTTTTTTCAGTTCGTGTTTTTTTAAATGTTCTGTGTGAATTCATTCGAAGTTATGAATTATAATAAAAGTGGAAAGGTACGTGTGTGCGGGATACCACAGAAAATTTAATTTTCGGTTCTTTTGTAATGTTTACGTGACAACTTTGCCCGAAGTGGTGGTCAGAAAAGATAATTACGAAACCGGGTATTTGTTTATTTTAAATAGTGTTAATTAGTACACTTTACTCCGGATGCCAAAGCATTTGCCAGTTTGTTTCCGTTTTTAGTTTTATGTAGCATTATTTGAAAATTGACACAAATAAATAGAACATTCAAAAATCGCGCGCTTTTCTATCACTGACATCTAGTAGTCAACAGTAGGATTTATTTCACTTTATTTCCAAGGTGCCTTTTGCGTTCGATTTCGTTTAGCGGAACACAGTACTATACTTAAATCCAAGAAAGAAAACATATTTGTTGTTTGACCATGACACTAGTTCAGAAAGTACCTATACACTTTTGATTTTCTATTTGGCTACCCAGCAGGCAAAGTCTCGTATACTATACGTAGTGCCGATTCGATACGAGTAAATACTCGATACTTTTGTTCCGATTCAAGTACTTTGACGAATGGTAAAGTTGGAAATCTCCACCTGGTGGCAAAAAAACAACCCTTTAAGATAGACAAATTTTTGTCAGCTGATTGTTATATGGCGGTTTGTGTGTAATTTTGTGATTTGGAGCTCGAGAAGTTTTCGATTCTTTCTTAATTTCATTATGAAAGACATAATAAAAATTGATGACTATCGGTGCGGTTGATAGTAAGGTATTCATTTCCGGGTCTACATTCCAAAAATGTTAGACTCAAACCCGCACAACGAAGTCAGAAAATGAACGATTTTTCTCTATGAATGGGCGGTAAAAACTTCGAAATAACTTCTCAAATGTTTAATATTCCGGAAAAAAGAAATATGGCATAATTATTAAATTATTGAAAAGGAATATAAACCGCCTTTTCGTTACATTTTTCTTTCATTTTGGTGCTTGAAATTGGTTTCTGAAAAAAATAGATTTTGTTTTTGATATGTTATGATACGTTTGTCCTTCTTATTTAGTTATGAGGTTCATTTAAATTCACTTTAAGTGATATTTTTGAGTAAAACACTTTTTTTCGAGTTCAATCTCAATTTTGTATGAAAATCACATGCAACTGCCAGTTAAGATAGACAGAAACACCGATCGTCATCAATTTTTATTATGTCTTTCATTATGAAATTAAGAGAGAATCGAAAACTTCCCGAGCTCCAAATCACAAATTTACACACGAACCGCCATATGACAATCAGCTGACAAAAATTTGTCTATCTTAAAGCGTTATTTTTTTTGCCACCAGGTGGAGATTTCCAACTTCACCATTCGTCAATTGACGAATATACCATGTGCTCTGGTGGCAAATTTCGGAACCTTACAAGATAGACAAAAACTGGCAGTTGCATGTGATTTTCATACAAAACTGAGATTGAGCTCGAATAAAAGTGTTTTACTCCAAAATATCGTTTAAAGTGAGTTTAAATGAACCTCATAATTAAATAAGAAGGACAAACGTATCAAAACATATCTAAAATAAAATTTATTTTTTTCAGAAACCAATTTCAAGCACCAAAATGAAAGAAAAATGTAACGAAAAGACGGGTTATGTTCCTTTTAAATAATTTAAAAATTATTCCATATTTTTTTTTCTCGGAATATTCAACATTTGTGAAGTTATTTCGAAGTTTATACCGCCCGTTCATAAAGAAAAATTGTTTATATTCTGACTTCGTTGTGCGGGTTTGAGTCTAATATTTTCGGAATGTAGAACCGGAAATGAATACCTTACTATCAACCGCACCGATCGTCATCATTTTGTATTATGACTTTCATAATGAAATTAAGAAAGAATCGAAAACTTCCCGAGCTCCAAATCACAAAATTACACACGAACCGCCATATAACAGTCAGCTGACAAAAATTTGTCTATCTTAAAGAGTTGTTTTTTTGCCACCAGGTGGAGATTTCCAACTTTACCATTCGTCAATTGCGTTTATTCTGTACGGCTCTTTAAAATCGAAACTTTATCACGGACACATTTACATTTTAGTACATCATTGACAATGACATTTCGAATTGTCATGTCGTGATTTCGATTTCGTAATTCGGGTGGTGTTTCGCGAGTTTTATTTTAAAAGTTAATTTTCCGGCACAATGCCGTAGATATTTTAAACTTATTATGTTTCGAAAGTGATTTGTGCTGTGTTTGTGCAGTGTTCTTGTTGTTTGTGTAGTGTTTGTGCAATATGCCGGCAGCTGTTCGCAAAATGTCGTCACTTTGAACAATTCTGATTTGGGCGAAGTCGCATTTGGACGATTCATACTATAAGGTCCTGAGTAAGACCTCAATTACGTTCGTACAGCTGTGCAATGAGGCTCACGCACTTATAGCCGAGTCGCGCTCTACAGCATGAACAATCAGATTTTCATCAAGACGGCGAGCAAGAAGCACCTGAACACGATCCGAATCAAGCGTATCGCGAATTCGTTGCGAGTGCTTGGCGTGATCCGTGACCTCTACAATGGTAAGAGGACACGTTTTAAATAGCAGTAAAATTGAATGTATCGTAATTTCTTTTCTCAGGTCTCCGAAATCAAGAGATTTTACTTGCAGTTCATGTACAACGAGCGCTTTAAATCGCACCTGATGAAAGATCTCAAATATTTCCGCGACAACAAAGAGCTGGTGGGTCAGATGTACACCTACGAAGGTGACGACAGCTTCAACAAGGGCATATGAAAGTTCGGATTGACCGGTAATGGTCAGAGCTACTTGGACCTTTTTCGATAATTGATCAGTAACATCGGAAACGCCATGAGTTATATTCGACTCATACGTTGGGGCGGAATACACTCTAGCTTAACTATAGGCATCTATCTGCCCAAGTTCGACGAGAATACGAAGATCGCGACGGACTTTGTGAAGTACGAACTGCCGATAATTTCGATAATACTATTCGGAATTTATAGATCAATTTTAACGGTGCTACCGAATACTTTCAGGTATGTCAGTCGTTGTGTCGCATTTGTCGTCGCACCTTAACATCCCTTTTCATTTCAGCTTCTCGTCGAAGCATTCGCACCGTTATTTCGGGATCCGAAAAATATCCATTTGCGAAATTTCTACCTGATCGTGTCGCCGCTCACAATCAATTTCATGGAGTACATTATGAGCGCTAAGAATAAGATTCCGTAGAACAATGTGGTGATATATTCGTGGACGACGGTTTCGCAATCGGGCTCGCGTATATTCTCAAGCTGTTGGACCAAATGTCCGAATTCAATTCGTTGCACTGGTTTAAGGCGGTCAAGCACAAGTACGCAAGTAAATTAAATTAGTAAAGTAAATTAACAACGTGATCAAGCGGCGGCAGCAGGAGAAAACGGTGACGATAAGCTACAGAAGACATTGTTGCTGACTGCGAATCAAACAACACTTATCAAATGGAATTTAATTTGATCTATAATAGATTAACCAGTTCGAAGATACTTTTTCAATAAAAACGAGATACAATGAAGGACATGAAATTTCATTTAACAGCTTAGAGGTAGAACTGCCTGCAATATCTGGGCGATATTATTGCGCAGCACAGGGCACACACTCGCTTCCCTCAGGTGTGATATAGAGCGTCGAATAATAATAAAAACATCAATGAACAGAACGTCCAAATAAAAAAAAAATTTCGCAATAAAATTTGAGAAAAGCTTGTTTCAAATACTAATAATTTGAGATTGTTTTTGTGTTGAACGAATTTATACAGACAAGATAACTGAAGGACGGTTCGAGGAAACGGAAACAGTACACCAGTTCCGCTTATGTAAACTGAATGCTTGTCTTCGGTCAGGCTACACTCATTGTCCAAAAATTGTTACTGCTAAATCTCTTCATATCCGGGCCATTGATCATTTTTCCAGTGTGGTGGTACGTCACGTCGTATATAAGTAATTCTATTTAACTGAGTTTAATTCACTGAAGTTTTGAATGATTGCCAACTTCATACATTGTATTGAAATAAAATTAAAGTTGGCGTATTTTATCAAAAAATAAAATTTCGGAAATATTTTTTTAGTCTTTTTAAAATCCTTGCTGAGCAACATTATAAGATAATTAACTTTATGTAAATTGTTAAATATAAAATAATTAACCTTGTGTAAATCGTTAAACATAATATAATTAACGTCAAATATAAAATAATTAATATTATGTAAATCGTTGAATGTAAAATAATTAACTTTATGTAAATCGTCAAATATAAAATAATTAATTTTATGGATATAATTTATTTATCCTCAACAATTGGTGACCCCGACAAAGGACTAATTTCGTAGTTTCGTAAAACGACGAAAAAGAAAAAAAGTCGTATAACGCTGAAAAGAGAAAAAAGGTCGTTTAACGCCGAATAATTTTAAAAAGATTTCTTTTTTCAAGAAAGAAAAAATAGAAGAAAGATTTCTTTTCAAGAAAGAAAAAATAGAAGAAAGATTTTTTTTCAAGAAAGAAAAAATAGAAGAAAGATTTTTTCTCAAGAAAGAAAGAAAGAAAGAACAATTTTTCTCAAGAAAAAAAAAGGAAGAAAGAAAGAACAGTTTTTCTCAAGAAAGGAACTATTACAATTTTAACGAAAACTAATTAAAGTAAGAAATTAATTAACTACGTATAAAAATTATGTATAAAATTTTGTTCAAAATTGAACCTTTCATAGATTTATCGATGAATCATATTATTCTAATTTAACAATTTACATCGCATTACATATAGCCGTTGAAAATATTTTAATTCTTTAAATCGTGAGAATATTTTGGTAGTATTGAAAATACATATAATAAATACTAACGCCAATCAACGTCCGCGAGTATTAACCTTTTTAATACGTTCTTATCAACTTGTAATGATTGGGGATACCACCGACCCTCTCCTAGGGCGGGTGAGTTTTCGGCCGGATCTTCGGTTTTGGCTTCTTTAGCCATACAAAAGATCCAATTTTGGAACTACAATCCTGCAGCGTGGTTCAGGGTTTTAGACAGTCAATTCGCTTCGGCGAATATTTCTGTTGAGTCGACCAAGTTTAATCATGCAATTAGCATGCTAAACGCTAATGAATGTTCACAAGCAATGGATATCATAGAGAACATTCCTTTAGTCGGTCAGTATACATATTTTAAAGATGCTATGATTTTACGTTTTGGGAAGTCTGAAGATTCAAAACTTCAAAAATTATTAACGGGAATCGATTTAGAGGATAAAAAACCCACACAGCTATATTGCGTTATGAAATCTTTAGCTGGTTCGTCTTTCGGTGAAAATGCTCTAAGGAAACTTTGGCTTCAAAGACTACCTCAACAAGTCCAGGCTATCCTAGCTGCTAGTACCGCTTCCTTGGATGAATTAAGTATAATTGCAGATAGAATTTTAGAAACATCGGTTTCAATTCCAAAGAATATTTCTTCAATGGAAAATTCAGCAATTCAAACAAAAAAAATTAACATTAAACAGAATGAGGGTATAACTCTTGAAGCATTACAAAAACAATTATCTTTTATAACAAAAAAAATTAATAAATTAGAAACATTGTATGAGTCTAATTCAACCGATAAATCAACGAAAAATAAAAAATTTAGATCTCGATCTACAGAACATCAATCTTCAAAAATGTCAAGCAAATTTTGTTTCTATCATGAACGATATGGAGAGAACGCTCATAAATGCATACTCCCATGCGAATATAAAAAAACGGAAAACTAAATGAAGTATCTGTTGCGGCGATTTCTGATACTTTGCAGTCAAATCGCCTTATTATTTTTGATAATTTGTCTAAAATGAATTTTTTAATAGACACTGGAGCAGAAATTTCGGTCCTTCCAAGCCATGCGAAATTCCAATCACATTTTAATCCTGAATTGTTCTTAACTGCAGCAAATTCATCAAAAATTGCAACGTATGGAAATCGCATTATAAATATATCATTAAGCCTACAAAGGATTTTTAAATGGGAATTTATTTTAGCTCAGGTTGACAGGCTCATTTTAGGCCCCGATTTTTTGAGGTTTTTCGGATTGGTAGTAGACTTAAGGCCCCGTGTATACCAAAACAGAATTTTTGTTGAAAATAAGGCAAACGGGATTCGCGAAATCTCCAAAGCAGCAAAAGATAGGTCTTTTCTGCTTAGACAAATATAATTAGCAATATGTTTTCAATTTTTTGTTGATTTTGTTTTTTGAAATTTCGATCATAAGAAAAATTATAAGCGATTACGTCGAGTAAGTTTTCGAAATTATTGAAAACACACATTTGGTAATTTTGTTTTTTGAAATTTCGATCATAAGAAAAATTATAAGCGATTACGTCGAGTAAGTTTTCGAAATTATTGAAAACACACATTTGGTAATTGCGATTTTGGAAACATTTCTGAAGTGATTTTCATTATTTTTGTTTTCACTCAATTAGGAACGATTCAATCTATTTTTTTTGGAATTAGAATTTTCGATTTTGACTTATATTTGGAAATAATACATTTTGAAAACTCTGATTTTTAAAAAAAATTATGTTTTTTTATTATTACAATTTTCTATGAAAACCGATTTTTTTTTATTTTTTTTTTCTTATGTTACTTTATCAAAGCGTTCTAAAGCAACTTAAATTCAAAAAGCTTCAAAAAAGTTAGTATAACAATGTTTTTGCAACTATTTTTCAAACTACATTTTTCAATAAAATTTTCCATTCAGACCACTCGCAGAGGTCGAGCTGAACGGACGTGTGGCTGTGTCGCATTTTTTTTCGGCAGGTATGTTTTTATGTTTCATTCGCTGAGAGTAAGAAGGTTACGATGTTCCCCACCCTGCAAGCCTGCAGCACACGATTCGAAGGCATAGTAACTATATGGCAAGGTATGTGTGTGTAATCGGCATAATGTCTATTCGCCTTTAGGTGGCAAACAGGGCAAAAAGAAAATCGAAAAAAAGAAAAAAAATCTGCCAATTGTCTGGGCGAAAATTTATTATTTTCGGGTCAAAGTTGGAGTATGTCATCAGTTGTTTCGAAATTATGAGGTTTCTTGGAAAGTTAGTTTTGTTCTTTAAAAAAATATTTAAAATAGCGATTTTTAGCCGGTTAAACATTGGAAAAGCCCGTGTAGACATTCGAATTTCGGTATATTATTTACACTAAAAACCCATAGAAGTAAGAACGAATTTGCTGCCTCATCAGAATTAAGAGATACAATAAATTGGGGTTTGAATTTCGAAAAAACTGTGAAACAGGTTTTTAGACAATTTCATAAGAAGCAACTATCTCATGAAACACGAGAGATTTTGAAAAAATTCTGTAAGCGTAAGCAAACCCTTCACACCCCCTTGATTTTTGAAATTCGAATAATCTTTAAATTGGTTTTTGGTGAAATGCCGTAATAAACAATTTTATATCTCATCAGAACTAAGGGATGACAGAAATTGTGAAATCATATGCAAACCCTTGGGGTTGAATATCGAAAAATTGAGAAATGAGTTTGTAGGCGATTATATAAAAAGTCTCTGGAAGTGAAAAGCGATCTAATATCTCATCAAACCTAAGAAATATGACGAAGCTTTGAAAACCATACAACCCCCTCACACCGCTTGGGATTGAATATTTAAAAATACTGAAATTGACTTTTTGGCGCTTATATCGGAAACCTTATGAAGTAAAAATGAATTCAATATATCATCAGATATACAACCTCCTTATTACACCCATTTGGGGGTTAAATATCCAAAAGTCCTGAAAGGAGTTGATAGATAAATATCAGACGCGTATCGTGAAACTTCGCAGGGCTAGCGCAATAACACGATCATCAAATTCTATGAATTCTATAACCATAAACACGTAATTTTCATTCAGAAATAAAATTTCGATTGCTAAATTCCAAAAAGTAAAAAAGGAAAAAACATGAAAAGAAGTTTTAGATGATTATTACACAAGCCCTTGAAAGTGAAAAGATATTCGATATCTGATAAGACCTGGGGATGTAGTAGAATTCGTGAAAAAGTATACAACCCCCTTAACACCGCTTTACGGGTCGAATTTAAAAAAGCCTGAAAACGCTTTCTAGGTATTTATATGAAGAAGCCGTAGAATAAAAATGAATTCAGTATTTGGGAAGACCCAATAGATATGACGAAAATCGTGAAAATATATGCATTCCATTTTCACTGAAAATTTTTTTCGCCCCCCCCTCCCGAGCGCCAATGGATATTTGAAATTTTTTTTTATTTAAATTACTTTTCTAGTTGATTTACATATACATACCGAGTTTCAACTTTGTAGCATAAGCCGTTCTATAGATAGGAAAAACATCCCCCACCCCCGTACCATACCACCCCTATAAAAAATTATATTTTTCCAAGATGCTCTATCTAAATACCATGTTTCAGCTAGATATCATTATGGGTTTTTGAGATATAAAAATCGGAACTTTTTCCTTTTCACCCTCCCCCACCCTCAACCTCTACACCCTCACACCCCACATTTTCTGATAGGGGTCTATTAGGCCTACTTCTAGTAAAAATTTTAAGCATCTACCTTACACTTGAGATATGAGACGTTATTTTTTAGAAAAATTCGCATCCCCCCCCCTTAAAAAATTTTACTTTCAGTAAACTTCATTTGTTAAATTTTATACACAAACCGAATTTTATTTGTTTAGTGCAATTGGTTCGTGAGATATCATAATCTAAAGTTTTTTACCCCCCACCCTCGTACGCCACTGCCCCCACTCAAAAATTTGTTTGCGATCTATTCTCCTAGTATACCTACAGATATTCAATAAGTTTCAGTTTTGTAACTTTAACCGTTTAGGAGATATGGATTTTAGAATATGTCGATCTCGGCTTTTTTGCGTTTCGGACGCATTATTCCACCCCCTTCACTCCCACACCCATATTGACAATTTTTATGCAAAAAGTTCTATATAAATTCCAAATTTCAGCCTCCTAGCATAAGCGGTTGCTGAGATCTAAAAACCAAAATTTTTCGTCTAAAACGCTTCCCCCTCCTGCCCCCTCACACCCCAACCCCACAGAATTTGGTCACTTGAAGGGGCCTACCCAGTCTATTCATGAAAAAAAAATTTAATATCTCAAACCGTTTGGGAGCTACGAGCCTTCAAACGATTTTGCGTACGGCGGACGGCGTACGGTGTACGGCGGACGGCGTACGGTGTACGGCGTACGGCGGACAGACGGACTGAAATTTGTTTTTGCTTTTTTCGTGTCTACGAGTCATGAAACGCGAAAAAAAAATTTTCAGGGTTAGAAAATAATAAAGTAAAATTACCAGAGATATGAATTTTCAAAGAGAACTCGGACACCATTTTTGCGAAATCTTTAAACTCTTTATTAGAAACAAAAAAATTAATTTCACTAATTCTTCAAGTACAAACATTTTCAAAAGAATCGGCGATGGTAAGTAAGGTCCCAAATTTCATAATATTTGGCGATTCTTGATGAAATGACCCAATATGCAATAATACGAAATTAATTTTATTTTAATCCACAATTGCCTATAAAAATATGAGTGGAGACATGTCTCGTGCCTACATAAATATACATAGTACTATTCCATGCGAATGGCCAGAAATCCACCGTCCACAGAAAATTAAAAAAACCCGAGACGTCAGGTCAATGAATTTTCTTCCGAATTTTCGATCGGATTGTACCCCTTGCACAAGTGCTCCTTTCCGTTCATACTTTCGCTATTTTTCTACATTCCGTTTTTCATCATTTCGCATCTCACACACACATACAGGTCCGTACACACAGAGCTCTGTAGGGGCATCGCACTTGACGGTTGAATCGTGGCACATCGTGCGTGATCGTTCAGATTTAAATTTCCGATGCTCACGAATAATTTCTTACGCTCTCGAAATGAAATCAAAGCAAAATAGGCGAAATTTTCGATTTTGGTTTGGGACTCACGGGCCCTTAAAACATAAATGTTTGATTGATGAACTAACCAAGATGAATTCAGCCATTGGTAGAATTGTCACTGGTCCAACTACCGCTTTGGCGCTGCTCTCATTACCACCAATCGATCGTCGAATTTCAAACTACCTTAAAAAATATAATTTTATTTCTGAAGCAAATAAATTTAGTGAGTATAAAGACCTCCACAATATGCAGCACATTATCGAAACCAATTGCAATCCTATTTTTGCCAAGCCTAGGCGTTTAGAACCTGAAAAATTTAAAATTGCAAAAGCGGAATTCGATTTAATGTTGGAAAGAGGGATATGTAGACCTTCGAATAGCCCTTGGGCTTCTCCATTACATATGGCTGTAAAAAGGATGGTGGATGGAGACCATGTGGTGATTACCGTGCACTAAATGCTAAGACAATTCCGGATAAGTATCCAGTACCACACATCCAAGATTTTACTCAGCGTTTGTTTGAATGTAAAATATTTACTACACTTGATTTGGAAAGGGCTTACCACCAAACATCAGTTAGTGAATTAGATATTCCGAAAACGGCCATTACCACACCTTTCGGATCATTTGAATTCATGAGAATGACTTTCGGATTACGAAATGCCGCTCAAACTTTTCAAAGATTTATCTCATCTATTTTAAGAGAATTTAATTTTGGCTTCGTTTATATAGACGATATTTTAATAGCTTCTGAAAATGAAGCACAATATCTAGTTCACCTAAATTCAGTGTTAGAGCGATTATCAAGTAATGGACTAATGCTTAACCTAAGAAAATGTCGATTTTTACAAACTGAAATAATATTTTTAGGTCATTGTCTAAATTCTCTTGGAATTCATCCTGATAAATCTAGAGTTAAGGCTATTTTATCTTATCCACGCCCCACTAACGTTTTAGAAATGCGAAGGTATTTGGGCTTGATCAATTTCTATAGAAGATTCATTCCTAAGGCAGCATCATCGCAGAGGCTTCTAGATAATTTTATATATGGTAGTAAAAAGAAAAAAGATTAAAAATTACTAACCTGGAATGATACCTCTTCTGTAGCTTTTGAATTAAGCAAAAACTTATTAGCAAACGCTACAGTTTTACCATACCCGTCAACATCAGCACTTCTTTCTATTATGGTTGACGCGTCCGATTCAGCTGTAGGCGCAGCCTTGCAACAATTTATTCAGGGTTCTTGGCAACCATTGGCATTCTTCACTCGGAAATTAACTTCTACTCAATGCAATTACAGCACTTATGACATAGAATTGTTGGCCATTTATACAGTTATCAGACACTTACGGTATATGTTGGAAACCCGTTCTTTTGTCATTTTTACTGATCATAAACCGTTAACTTTCGCTTTTGATCAGAATGCAAACAAAGCTTCACCTCGACAGTTGAGGCATTTAGACTTTATTGGTCAATTTTCAACAGATATCAGGCATATTTCGGGTTGGTTGGTTGGTTGGTTGGTTTACGTGGTGGACCGTCTACCGAAAACAGGGCCCAATTAGCACAGGAAGCGCCGTTTTGATACCACAACTCGTTTAACCTGGTCGTTGAGGGCTGATGAAGTATATATATAGTTTTACAGAGACCTGGGGCTTGAATGGATTATCATATCCATCCAGAGCTGTTCAAGAAGATAATCAGTTCCTATCTTGTTTTTTCGAGATCTCATCGAGGTTATTGAAGAAGGGTTTGCCTAGTGCGCGAAGTCTGGCTCTAGCTAAGGCGGGACACTCGCAAAGAAGGTGAATAACAGTTTCCCTCTTATTTGCATCCCCACAACTGCGGCAATTGACGTTAAAGGGAATACCCAGTCTGGCCGAGTGGTCGCCGATCGGCCAGTGACCCGTGCTGACTGCCGTGACTCTGGAGACGTCCACACGGCTCCTGCTCCTAGATATGACGCAGTTGGTCAGTCCTCTCCATCTGGAGTTCGCGTTTGTGAGTAAGTGGGTGGATATTTGGCGCTTAACAATCCCTAGTGGGACCTGAATGGATTCTACGAGAGAGCCCTGAAGAGCAGAACCTTGCCTAGCTAATTCGTCTGCTCGCTCGTTACCCTCTATCTTGCTGTGACCTGGGACCCAAAGCAGAGTAACTTTGACTTGACTTCCTAAGTGGGCTAGCTATTCTCGACACTGTTCGACGAGTTTAGAGGAGGTGGTAGCCGAATCTAAGGCCTTGATTGCGGCTTGGCTGTCAGAGAGGATTACAACATTTCTCTTTGGCGTAGCGTCTTGCTGCAAAGTCCGACAGGCCTCCCGGATCCCCAGTATCTCCGCCTGAAAAAGGCTGGCGTAGTCCAGTAAGTGGTAAGACCTTGCGATATAGTGTGTGTCTGAAAAAACTCCCGCTCCGACTCCACAGTTCATCTTTGAACCGTCAGTGTATATGACTGTGTCGAATTCATGTATAACTGAACCATTCTTCCATTCCGCCCTGGTTGGAAAACCCACAGCGAAATCCTTCTTGAAGGTCAGTCTCGGGATAATATAGTCGGTCGGCGATTTAACTATTTCCGCTGGTAGAATGAAGAATGGTACTGTGACCGTAAGGTTTGCCATACCAGCACCCAGATTCCTTGAGTCTGACAGCGCTATACGACACAGTACTTCTGATATGTAAGTCAATAGCATCAGTCGGACATGACCTCATTGCACCTGTAGTTCCAACTGCTGCAGTTCTCTGAACCTTGCTGAATTTGTTTATGTTGTAACTCTTACTCAACCCTGGCCACCAGGCAAGCGATCCGTAGGTAAGAATTGGACGTATTAGAGCTGTGTACAACCACAGAACCATTCTTGGTTTATTTCGGGTAAGGATAATGTGGTAGCTGATGCACTATCTAGGATCAGTGAAATAATACTACCGCCTTCAATTGATTTCAATGAAATAGCTAAGGCTCAAATGGTAGATACATCCTTAGAACAAGTTAAATCAATGCCTAACTTGAATTTGGTAGCAATACCGATACCAAATTCTACGATGCAACTTTGGTGCGATCACTTTCTATAATTCGACCTTACATTCCTGTAGCACTTCGCGAAATTGTATTTAAAAGTGTACTTAATTTATCTCATCCTGGTATTAAGGCCACTACTAAATTAATGAACCAAAAATTTATTGTCAAAAAGCGAAAATTTCAAGGAATGTGAGAAGTCCATTAGGAAATTTTAAGGAAATGTCGGAAAAATTTGAGACAATCCATATTGATTTGATAGGGCCACTTCTTTCATCGAATAATTTTCGTTATTGTTTGACAGTCATGGATAGATTGTCTCGTTGGCCAGAAGCATTTCCTATTGATGAAAATTCTGCTAAGACTGTTGCTACAGTGTTAGTTAAAGAATATTTCTCTCGGTATGGAATTCCATTAACAATAGTAACGGACCAAGGGATGCAATTTGAATCCCATTTATTTACAGAACTTGGATCTTTGTTAGGGTTCAAGAGGTGTAGGACAACTGCTTACAATCCCAAAGCAAACGGATTATTAGAACGTTGGCATAGGGTATTGAAAGAAGCGTTGTTATGCAAATCATTAACTAATTGGTCTGATGAATTGCCATTCATTCTATTAGGTCTCCGATCAATTCCTCGTGAGGAAGCGGAAGCTACACCAGCAGAAATATTATATGGACAAAAAATAAGATTACCTTTCGATTTCATTCATGATACAGATAGTGGTCAGAAAATTCCTCAGAATGAATTCGTGTAACGCATTCGGGAAGTGATGAATAACATCAAACCACATTCACCTAAACACAATTCAAATCGAAAGGTTTTCGTATTTAAGGAGTTAGATACCTGCTCTCATGTTTTTGTTAAGAAAGACATGTCAAATTTATTTTTGCGTACACCTTAAGCCCCGAACACAATGCTCCCGTTCCGTTCCGTTCCGTCACGACAAGTGAGGTTATGTGATCCGTAAAAGTTGGATTTTTATTCAACTTTTCCGATCCGTTCCGTTACGACCGTTGTGTGCATTTACATGGCCAGCCCATAAGGTCTACTTTGACAGCTGAACGAAACGGAACGGAACGGGCGCATTGTGTTCGGAGCTTTATGACGGACCTTTTCCAGTGATTGAAAGAAATGATAAATATTTTAAATTACTTATTAATCAAAAAGAAATTAACATTTCCATAGACAGGATTAAACCTTCTTTTAAACAAAACTGTAATCAAATCAATGCATCTTTAAAATCAGTAAAATTTAACATTAATTAATTTAGGGTGTTGTGCAATTGTAAACGCGCCTGCTCTAGGAGGGGAGTGTATGGTGGTACGTCACGTCGTATATAAGTAATTCTATTTAACTGAGTTTAATTCACTGAAGTTTTGAATGATTGCCAACTTCATACATTGTATTGAAATAAAATTAAAGTTGGCGTATTTTATCAAAAAATAAAATTTCGGAAATATTTTTTTAGTCTTTTCAAAATCCTTGCTGAGCAACATTATAAAATAATTAACTTTGTGTAAATTGTTAAATATAAAATAATTAACCTTGTGTAAATCGTTAAACATAAAATAATTAACTTTATGTAAGTCGACAAATGTAAAATAATCAATTTTATGTAAATCGTTATATGTAAATTATTAACTTTATGTAAATCGTCAAATATAAAATAATTAATTTTATGGTGTAACGACTCGTTTTTCCATAGCCGGGGTAGGACTCAGTGGGTGTCCGGGTTCGCTACAAAACATTTATTTTGATGACTTCACTATTTATTAAATTCATAAATTCAGATTTCATATAAGTATATGGTAATATGACTTTCGACTTTCGACGTCTTCGTTCTTCGGGTTCTCTCTGCTTCTGCTTCAGGTACTCTCAGCTTGGCTCTGCTCTGTTTCTTGCCCTTCTCTGCGTCTGGTCTCTCTCTGCTCGACTCTCCGCTGCTTCGGAATTTCTCAGCTTGGTTTCTCCTCTTCTTCTAACTTTAGCTACTTCGTCCTTTGCTACTTCTGGCGTTCGCTGCTTCTTTTCCTCTGCACTACATGCCCATTCTGCTGTTCGGTCTGTCGCTGCTTGGTCTTTGCTCTGTTGCTCGGGGTGTCTCTACCGAGCCCAACGTCGCGTCGTCCTTCGCTGCTTGGCTCATCGCTGCTTGGTCTTTGCTCTGTTGCTCGGGGTGTCTCTACCGAGCCCAACGTCGCGTCGTCCTTCGCTGCTTGGCTTTCTCCGATGTTTGGCTTGTCTCTGCATGGTATATCGCTGCGTGGCATGCTTCTGGCTTCTGCTTCTGACTTTCGCTGCTTCTGCTTCTGGATCTTCTCTGCTGTTGATTTCCTCTGCTTCTGGGGTGGCTACGCTTGGACTAGAAGCGGTGTCTTACTGTCGTGCAGTTCCAGGTTATGAGATTCGGGTTCATCGAACACACCCTCACATAAAGTGGAGACTGGACAGTTACGGCCATAGATCCAGTTCTTCGAGGTTCCAAAGCTAGTGTATTAGAGGATTCATCAGACCCAAACAAAGCCAGGAAGATCGAGCTCGGCAAGTCTTAAGTTTCTCAGGCGGGTCAATAAAACCACAACCTTCGTCCCAAAAGACTCGCCACCCACTGGCCTGGGAGACACTTTCTGGTTGTTCGCTTGTCCTTATATACATGCGGGAACATTTAGCGACCGCGAGTTATAATTTTAGCAATTTTCATTTGTGGTAATTTTCATTGTTTTATAATTCGCGGTGCGTGTCTGCTTATGCCTGTATATAGTCTCGGTGGGTTTTGTATGGAATTTGCCGGCGGGTTTAGTTAGCCGCGCAACACCGCCTGTGGTTTGCTGTGGTTCCCGCTGGCCTACAGGCCTTTTTTTGCTCCGGCACTTTTATTCCTAATTCTTCCAGGTTTCCATGTTCCATGTTCTATGTTCTATGTTCTATGTTCCATGTCCTCTGCTCTGTGCGTGTGCTATGTGCTGTATTTAGTCTTATTCCTTAGTTTACTTTATTTATATTCTGTGTCTAGTTTTGTGAGCGGAAATTTGCGTGCAAATTTGCGTCCTCACAATGGATATAATTCATTCATCCTCAATACCAGAACCATTAAACACATAGCTAGCTGGGATTTAAAGTCCACCTGTAATTTTTCGTGCAAGCAGAACAGGCAGGGCGTTTTTTTTGTGGCCTTTATCAGGATGAGCGACAATGGGAGGATTAATCAATACGTGTACTGATTGACGAAAAAAATTTCACCTAAAGAACAAATTGTTTAATTTATTTGACGATCACGATGCGTATGTCCAGTCTCTTCGAATTAATTTCAATATCCACCGAACCTTGCCAAAACGTCCAAGGTCCAACCTGTTTCGCTCCATTTCAGGAGAAGCGCCAGTTCACGCCATGCAGAGCGGCCGATGAAACAAACGCACAATTTTTAGCCTTATTAGAATGTAATGTATTTAAGCTTAAAACGAAATTTTCAAACTGCAATAAAAACATAAAACAGTAAAAATATTTTTTAAATGTCCCTATTGTCTGACGAGGGACACTGCTCGTGCTCCCCGGCTGTACTCAGTCGCGCAGTCGACGGATTGAACATCCCGTTCGTCTGGACGGAAACGTAGCACCGCGTCGACGGAAATTCACCAGAGCATATTCCTCGCGAATGTTATGGTTACATCTGAAATACAAACCAAAAAAAAAAACAGAACCAGTCGCTTCGAACGCTTTTGCTTCAATTTGCCTAATTGGTAACAACTGGATCGACGAAACTTTAGCAACAAATAAAGCATAAATCTAAATTTAATTTTCCGAATTGGACGCTAATCGAGTTACTGCAATAATCGGGTGTTGTGGCTTGTATTTTGGGATCAAATGTACCGATCGTAATGACAAAAATTGAATCAGCCTGACTCTTGGTAGCAGCTTGAAAGGCTGCAATGGCAGTGTCATGTTCCACCCGATAATATAACACAATCGGCACCATCCAAAACTGCATTCACTACATCGGAAATTTCCGCACGTGTTGAACGTGGCTCCTTTATCATGGACTCAAGCATTTGAGTAGAGCAAATTACTGGCTTACCAACCTGAAATCGAAACGGCATTAGTCTTCAGTTCAAAGAAATCCCGAAGCATTCTAAACTTACCTTGATACATTTTGAAACCATGGCCTTCTGGAGTAGTAAGACATACACTTTTGTTCTGAATTGTTGGGGGCCAAAGTGTGCTACTACACTTTGAGCAGGTGCAAAGTGTGCTAGTCCCTAAGTAGTAAGACATACACTTTTGTTCTGAATTGTTGGGGGCCAAAGTGTGCTACTACACTTTGAGCAGGTGCAAAGTGTGCTAGTCCCTAAGTAGTAAGACATACACTTTTGTTCTGAATTGTTGGGGGCCAAAGGGTGTGAGTTTTTGCTACGAGGTCCAAAGTGTGTGACTCCGGCGGCCGGCTTCTGTATGGGGAAAAAGGCTGAAAGTGTAGTGCGTTTGGCGTTTGAGAAGCTGAAAGTGTGTGGCTTGTGGGCTGGCTGCTTGGGCATGGAATCATGGGCCTGGGTTGTGGAACTGAGCCGATTGGCTGGGAGCTGGATTTGGTATGAGATGACGTGATCGATGTGAAGAGTTTGAGGGTTTTTAACAAAGAAAACACATGATAATAGATGTCATTTCGAGGTCTGGATGATAATATTCTCCAGTACTTTTAACTTCGACTTTTATACAAATTTACATGATGTGTTATGTTATGGGCGCCTGTCGTATCTTTTGCATTACGTTCGTATATGCAAGATTATTGCATATGATGAAATAACTGTGTCGCACGTTTTGTAAATTCGTATTAAGAAGACAAAAAAGGGTACTGCAGGTATCTTTGTACTTTATTGTTATTGCTGTTATCTGTGTACTTTATTTTGATTTCCGATATTCTTGAATGGGTTGCGCGGCACTTCAGCCAGACAGTCGGGAAAAAGTGTGTATTGTAGGTCTTCTTTAATCTTTAAGATGTAGATTGAGAAATTTTTGTGATAATTATTTCGATGCGTTGTGTAAATCGGATGAGTATGTGGTGTAGTATAATGAACCTAAATGTGGGCATTTCATGATATTGGAGGGAATGAAACAAATTCTCAGTTTTTATTTTTTATTGTTTTTATTGAAATGAAAGTTCATGCAGATAACATTATTCTAGTCACATAATTGATTTTCTTAATTAAAATAGGTTTTAGTAGTTCCTCCATTTGTAAAATCCTACGTCGAAACCTGAGTCGGTCTAACACATTTTTTTGCCAAATACTCTGCCTACTACTTCTATATGCATACTCCCAGGCAATCATGTATTTGACCGAAACATGATCGGAAAAGTGGACATGTTTATCGTCCGTAGATGACATCGTAGAGGTTGATGAATTCAATCGCCAGCAAAAATATCAGAATTAACAGAGCAAACACTTGCATTACAGTAGAAAGTGATGGAAGGCAGGATTTGTATGATTTTTTAATCGGCTTGTCATATGGTCCGCAAACGTCCTTACCGCTAACAAACACACAATCTGGAGACAGGCGTAAATGTTCAGCTTCTACATCAGTTGGTGAAGAAGATGCGCTCATTATCAGAGAACAGAAGAAACACTTGACGTAATCCTTCAGGTTGGTGTAAAAGAAGCCGCTTTTCACAAGTTTAAGCACTTTCCTCTCCTCTAGATCCAGATTCTTGAACGTTTTTAGACGATCGTATTCATGTCTTAAGTTCATCATGGCGACTGACAATCTGAATGTTACAGAACATCTTTTATATCAATCCAGGAGTTATGAGATGATGGGAAACCAAGCCATTTTACAAGCACGCGATCTTTTCTTCGTTTTAAAACCTTCTCTACGAGATATACATCGGGATGCTTGACCTTTGTCAATTCTGTCTCATAGAAGCCCCCCTGGATAATGTTGCCTTGATAATCCTCAATTGAATATGTCCGTGGCTGCGTTTTTCTTACTTGCTTTATCTTGAATATCTCTGTCGACCAGTTCGGTGTGTAGCCTTTTTCAAAGACATGTTTGTGCTTGCTTATTCGAACATGATTACCTATTTTATATTTAGGTTTTGAAATAACCTTAACTTTCCTATAGAAGGAAGACAATAAATGAATCTCGTTTGATGTTTTGACATCTATAGGCCTCATTTTAATAGTACGGTGTTTTGTCTTGTTGTACTTAATAAGTAGCTTAGGTAATATATCGACCCAGTGATAATTTCCCTTCATGCTGAATTCTTTCCACATGATATTTTTTAATGTTCGATTAAACCTCTCGACAATGGAGGCTTTCAACGCACTGAATGTAGAGTAATGGTTTATCTCATAATGTTTCATCATCTGACGAAATACTTTGTTAAAAAACTCTGTACCGTCATCGGTTTGTAAGTTTCTAGGCACACGTCTTTGTTTGAAAATTTTTTCCATAGCCTTTGCTACAACATCTGCACTCTTATTTTTAATGGGGAAAGCCCATGCATATTTAGAAAAGGTATCGATCACTGTCAAAAGAAACTTTAAACCTTGATTTTGAGATGAGAATGCACTCATGTCAACCAGATCCGCTTGCCATAAATCATCTATGCCCCTGATGGTAACCCGTCGACGAGTGAATCGTCTACGTGCGGGTCTGTGCAGTTCATTAACAACTTGTCGTCTACTCATCTTGCTAAAGTTATAAATATTCCTCACGGCATTATATAGAATATCGATATCAACTCAGAGACATGATACAATTTAGGCACCCGTTCACAATGATGATTGCAGGCCCTTCCGGGTGTGGTAAAACAACCTTTATAGAAAATCTTCTTACGAGCGGTGCAATGATTCATCCGCAGGTGAAAAAAATCATGTGGTGTAATGCGGAGCAGCATGCTATACCTGCATTGAAGTCACTAAAAAATATAGAGTACTTAAGCTCAATTCCTGAAGAATTCCCAAACGATTCTAATGAGCCAATATTAATAGTGCTGGATGATATGATGCTAAATGCGTTTTCAAGACAAGTATGCGAACTGTTTACAAAGGGTTCCCATCATCGCAATCTTTCTGTTATTTTAGTAACACAGAATGTATTTCATCAAGGGAAATTTTGTCGTGATATATCGCTAAATTGTAAATACATGGTGTGTTTCAAAAATCCCCGCGACAAAAGCCAATTTCATCATCTGGCTAAACAAATATATCCTGAAGACAGTTCCGAGCTTGTGCGAATATATAAAGGAATTACGCAACGGCCACATAGTTATTTAATGGTCGACTTAACACAAGATATAAATGATATATTGAGATTTAGGACGGATATATTTAATAAAAATTTTTTAACGTGTTACTGTTCGACTGATAGTCTAAGAGAAGAGAATGGTGTGTCGAATGAAAAGATTGAAGGACAACAGGCATATGTTGTACGTGCTTAAAAACGCCAGTCCTTGTCTGAGGAAAGCTATATTAAAGTCAGCCGATCCGGAGGTGATTAAAACTCTTTGTGAGGTCACTCTGAATACATTAAACGGGAATCATTCGCCTCACCGGAAAATATATTCTCAGCTTTGTAAATATAAAAAGAGCATGCGCAAGTTGGTAGATGCTAAACAGTCTGTGCCACGACAGCGTAAAGTATTAATTCAAAACGGAGGATTTCTGCCAATACTCTTAGGAAGTGTTCTATCAGGAGTTATAGGATCGCTAATTGAAAAATATGCGTAGAGCCAATCATCTAAATAAAATGCTTCTGCTCCCCCCAGAAGTGTATGAAAATCTAAAAGATACGATTGAAGATACAAAGAGTCAACGTTTGTTTGATAAAGCTATTAACAAGATATTGAGAAGTAAGAATACTGACGATAAAAACAAATGGTATCAATACCGGAACGAGCTTATAAAATTTTTTAATACACGACGCGGGAATAACATCTTTCTAGATATAAAGTCAAAAACTAATCCACTCTTTGATCAGTCAAACCGACGGCGTTATAGAAATATGCGTGACAATACTACTCAAACGAAAATCAAATTTAGCGATGAAAAATCAACACAATCTTCACCTATGCGGGGAGAGGAGATATTTGAATCAATGATAGATTTAACCCCACCAAAAGAAGAAATGACATCCAGATTCAAGAGACGACTATCGGCAAGTGGTATTGCAAAAACTCTTAAGCCACCACCAAAATTCTTGAAAAGAGTGAATGTAGAAGATCATGCGCCGGAAAAAGATTATAAGGTGATAACTGGTGATGACGGAATAACTCAATATACAGTTCCGTTTGACATGAGTGTTGACGAGCTGGATGAGGTTTTCAATAAATATGATAGGGAGAGCGGTAATACTGGAGCCGATGTGCTAGTTGAAGATACAGCACATGGTGAAGAAAGTCCACAGGCTGAAGAAATCTTAAAGATGGAAACCCAGCCTATATTAGGACGTGCGGCGATTAACCTTCCCATTAGACGAGTTGCTAGACAGAGTGAAAGGCTTAGGAATAAGTCAGAGAGTAGTACGAACAGGCCTAAACCGAATTGGGATAGACTTTAAAATGCCTATGACAATAACAGATAAAGAGTTCTACATATGCCTGCTAAGCAACAGTTCTCTAGATACTTATCCGGAAAATACCCTATCCTCATTTGAGAATATACTACCCAGTACATGCAAGTTTGGCAGCGATTGGAGTGTTGGAATAACTGAAATCGCATTACCAAGACGAAAAATAGAGAAGAGTGTATCGGTTAGTCGGCCTAAACGTTCCACCCGATATAAAGATGAAGAAGGTGGACAGAGAATTAAGCGTTTTCGTCGCTCAGACAAATCGGAAAAGAAATCAGATCCTCATTCCAGAGAAATAAGGGTTTCATTATGGGGGCCTGATAACACGAAATTAATTTGGTCTGATATCGATTTACAAAAGTTGTGCTATGCGGGCAACGATATTAATTTCTCGACGTTCTTAACATCATTTTTAACGGCGTTCCAGCCTAAATACAAAAAACCATACATGACATATATTAAACAGGATATTTACAGACGTATTAAAAATGATAAGGACAGAGGGGATATCCCTGATAATAGTGAAAAAAAAAATAGCCGGAGAGTTTTGTTTACATATTTACCAATGGGAGAAAGTTGCGGTAAAGGTTTATTTGGAGATGGGTACACATTTCAGATCATGGGTAACCTTTTTTAATTACATAATCGGACAGATTCCGAGATCGCGCAGAAAACACGATGCATTACTAGAAATGCTTGATGATTTTATATTGCCTGAGGTACCAGGAGATCGTCATAAAGTTCCACCCCCAACATCTCATACATTTCAAACTACCGATTACATATCCGATTAACGTTTCAGACTTCATTGCTTTATTATTGAGTGGTATAGAATACGATAAGGATATCCTTACGGAAAAGGCTAAATCTTTACACATATCCGAAGATATGGCAAAAAAGCAGATATTTAACGATGTGCTGGCGTCAATTCGACAATCAATAAAAGATGCCGCGAAAGAAGTAGCCGCAGATATATTACCTGACACTTGGGTTACGTTAGAAGGAACAGCTCTAAAAATACCTTATAGAGAAGCTGACGGCACTACAGACACAACATCGGTAACCGTTGATCTGAGTACAACCGACAAAATTGGTGACTTCTTCGTAGAGACATTTTTAAAAACACCAGTTGATAAACGTGATCCAGAATTGATTGACGAGACAATAAAGGAATCAAAAGCAATTACGACTATTATCAAGGAAAAGGGAACACCTAGTCCTGAAGCAGAAAAGGCAACCCCCCCTATAACATCTGATTCTGAGACACGAAAGCTAATTCCTCCGAAAACATCTGATCGCGAGGCAGATGAGGCACCCTTGCCGAAAAGATCTTACAGAGCTACAGACGAATGTAACGAATTCAACTTAATTCATGTTTACACGGATATTATTAGACCTAGAATTATAGGATGCAAATTGGTGCGGAATCTTCGAGTGATCCCTCTTGAAGAGTGTGACAGTGTTTTCAGATTTGATCACGTAGAGTACTGTCCACTGGAGAAGACCTTTATCGAAAGCATCTCTATAAAAATTACAGACCAGCAAGGTAAATTAGTTAACTTTGAATCGTCTTTTACGCCTACCTATATAATGCTCCACTTCAGACGGATATAAGAAAGCTATAAATATTCACATACTACAGATAGCTGCATAGTGCTAATACACATTTTATGTGGCATGCTTGTTTAATGAGATGAATGCGCACTACACACGGTATTACCTTATACAGAGTGGGGGTAAATTATCCGATATAGGAGAACTGTATCGATCGCCTCTTGTGTACCAGCGTGGGAGAGGAATCGGAAGTTTTTTTAGCGGCCTGATACGCTATTTACAACCGATATTTTCATCAGGAGCAAAGGCTGTAGGAAAACAGGTTATTAACACAGGAAAGTCAATCTTTCAAGAAGTCGGGAGTAAGCCTATCAAGCAGATTTTGAAGGAGCAGGGAAAAACTGCACTACATGAGCTAGCTCAAAAAGGTATAAATAAAATGTTTGATGCTATGGACGGCAGAGGGAATCGAATGCCTATAAAAAGAGTTAATCCGTACACAAGCATGCAGACAAGAAGTTCAGCTAAACGCAAAAGACGTACTAAAGTAAGGAAATCGACGTCTTCGATCAGAAAAAAGAAAACTGTGAAAAAGCGTCGTAATTTGAAAAAACGTGTGTTGGATATATTTGATAGATAATTCGATGCTTAAAGAATGTATGAATTCTGAATTGGACCTTTTTGCCTCACTACCAGTTCAGAGTAATATTTTAAAAACTGAAGAAGTTGCTTACAAACCTATAGCATCCCTAGATAACTCTTCCGTACTAGAGTTTGTTTCTCTCGGCCACGGCGACACATATCGTGATTTATCCAGCATCTACTTACGGTTAAAAGTACAGCTCATTAAATTTAAAGATGGCAAGGAAGAAACCTTCACTGAGAAAGATACTGGAGGTGATCCATTCGGCGTAGTTAACAATTTGATGCACTCCTTATTCAAACAATGTACAGTGCAGTTAAATGGCAAGAATATAGCTCAAACTGACAATAACTACCATTATAGGTCCTATATTGAAAATTTGCTAAATTATGGAAAGGATGCCGCATCCACTCACCTAGAATCAGTGTGCTGGTTTCTGGATGAAGGTGAAATGGAGATGATTGCAGGAGGAAGGGGTGGAATAAGTAAAGACAATGAAGGTTATCTTAAGAGAGTCTCGATGTTTGAAAAAGGCGCCATAGTGGAACTGATGGGAACGATCCATAGCGATCTGCTTAATCAGGATAAACTATTAATAAATGGCGTTGATTTGCGCTTAATACTTTCATTGGAGAAGCCCGAATTCTATCTTTATTCTAAGGTAGATGATCTTAATCCACGCATTAAAATACTAGAAGCAACAATGTTTATGAATCATGTAACCGTCAACCCAGGAATACTATTAGCACATGAGAATGTACTTCAGCGCTCCAATACCATGTATCCGTACAAACGAGTCGAGGTGAAAACATACACACTTCCTGCTAACACTTTTACGCTATCTCTGGATAACGTAGTGATCGGCCAAATACCGAATTTGCTGGTTTTTGCCATGGTTGATAACGACTCATACAATGGAAATCGTACGAAGAATCCGTATAACTTCAAACATAACAACATAACAAACTTCAACTTGTCAGTAAATGGTGTTCAAGTTCCAAATCAGCCTCTGGAATTTGATTATTCAAAAGCTAATCCTTTAAGTACTAGAGGATATCTCACCCTCTTCAAAGGCACCGGAATAAATTACTTCGATAAAGGTCATCAGATATCGAAAAAATTCTTCGACGATGGGTGCTTCATGTTAGCCTTTGATTTAACAGCGAATAACTCATACAACTCAGGTTGTGGCAACCTGTTAAACCAAGGAGTGGTGCGAATTGAAGGTCGATTCAAGGAGTCTCTAAAGAACAGTGTCAGCTGCATTGTATACACAGAATATGACAGTAATATCGAGATAGATAAGAACCGAAATGTATACACAAGTTTCTAAAAAAGTATATATACAGCTTGATAAGGGGTGTATTAGCATAGTATCCAACTAGGTACAAAAAGGAAAACATGACAAATTGCCTGGTAAATGTTGAGTATCTATCAGAAGGCCATTTAACCTTCTTTAAGAAAATATCACTTACAGGTTTCGGGGCACAGAATAAGCTCTACTCAAAAGAAATTATATATAAATATCCAACGTCTTTGGCAACTTCTACAGATCAGACAGGAGTATGTGGAAACTTAGAGCTCAAACGCCTAGATGAAGAACTTATCAGAACACTGGCAAAATTTTCAACAGTTTTTGCTAATGGTGAATCATCAAAAGAATTCTTACAAAGTTACGTGACTTCTCATACACAGATCATAAACCTTGAAAACTTAATTTCAAAAGCCCAGGAATGAACACGATTGAACTTGCCCAGATTCTGAAAACAAATAGCGTCACTAGAAACTTGTTCAAGGGCGTCTTTCCATGTGATCATCTGCCCAGTAAAATAAAAAGACCCGCATACGTTATAGCGAACACTGACCCTTCTCATAAAAGTGGCACGCATTGGATTGCTTTCTATCTACCCAGGAACGGACCTGTAGAATACTTCGACTCTTTTGGAAGATATCCGACAAATAAATACTTTAAAAAATTTTTACATGGCAACTCAGAAATGTTTATAAATAGTAAAAAGAGAATACAGGGTCTGTTTTCATCGACCTGTGGTAAATACTGTTGTGTATACGTATATTCCCGCTGCAAGGGGAAGAGTCTAAAGTTTTTTCTTAAACAGTTCTCATCAAAAGAATTTTCACATAATGACGCTAAGATCGTTAATTTATACCATCATATATTTTCATCGGATACTACGCAGAACGGAGGGATTTGTCACAACCAGTATTGTAAATCAGAGGCTGAGAGTATAAAAGCAGCAGGTTGAAACAGTCGTGTTTCAGTTTTTATTGTGAAATCTTCAGTTCAATATGTCTACGATTCCTACAAAAAAAGTGCGTTCCGCGGATCTTACAAAAAAAGTGCGTGCCGCGGATCTTGGGATCCCTTTCAAAGGAAAAAAATCAGCACCCTCCGACAAAAAAGTTAATGAGAAGATTAGCAAAAAGAAAAGATCAGAGGTTCCGGGTGAAAACGCTCTGCTAAACTACACCTACTATCTGGATGGCTGCCAGAACCGGAAAATTGTGCTCGGATTCGATCCATTCACGTTTGAGGCAAAAATAATCTTCAGTCACCATGGGCGTTTCCCTGTGTCAACAAACTACTTCGGATGGCTATCAGTATACAACCATCTCGCCCAGTTGAAGAATAAGGTTGAGATGCAGCCGGGTAATCAGCTTGGATTACTAGAAGAGTACAGAATACCTGTAGGAGAAGGCAGCATTAAATTGAAACATCTCGAACTGTGCTGTTTGTTTGAAATGATGGATTTCTTTAATATCGTTATGTTTCATAACAACAGCGCTCATGAAAGTGTGAGGGAGTATTTCAACCAATACACGACTAGATGCAAGGCGAAGGATGTGCTAAAATTATCCAATGACGACTTTTTTATACCATCACGAAGTTCATATGTACATTTAAACTATTCTAGACTTTTTTATGAAATCCCCTGGCTTTGCAGTGCCAATATTCTGTTCAATATAACAATCGGTTAATAAAAATTTTTTAAGAAAAAAAGCTTCTTGTTTTTTATTTTTATATGTAAACTTTATTCATTAGCATAAAAATATAAATGTTTACACAATTTTGTACCGCACAGCGTCTTGGTTGGACTTCATTATGGCTTTTACAGATGGTCTGGAAGTGCTGAAGATCAGTTAATTTCGGAATGACAAGCTGTATTATTTCGGCATCTGGCAAGTATCTTCTAATGAAGTTCTCTTTCACAATGCCCTTTACGTATATAATGGAGTCCGTAAAGTCTTTCAGGATATCAGGTAGAGTGTTATAATATGCCTCGCCATCATTCCAGTGTAGACCGTTGATATTCTCTCGTTCATACTTCTGTTGCTGATCTGCTTTTACGCTCAATTCCTGATAGGGATGCGGAGGTAAGAAGTGATAGAGCGCTGGGCATAACGTACCAAAAGGTAGTATGGCAAGCTCTTTTGCAAAATACTGACCAGAATTCCCTGTGACAAACTGGATATCTAAAATAAATCTACTCATGTTGCCTGTAAGACACAATGTCGTTAAGTGAAAGACGATTTGTTTATGCCCATTTTATATATTTTCCAAAATATCATTCTACAACTTATGTCTAATTATATATTTCAAATTAGCATAATTTATACTAGCACGCATTCTTAAAGTAAAATCTTAATATTAAGCATGCTAACTTATATCTAAATATATATTTCAAATTTTATACTAGTGTGTATTCTTAAAGTAAAATCTTAATATTTAGCTTGCTAGCTTAATTTTTTTAAAACCATAAGGGTATGAACAATGATCTTCAACGACAACCCTTTTATTAAAAGTGAATTCCAGGTGTTTCTTTTCCACGGTGCTAATAACAGTCCCAGGATGCTTACGCTTGATCTTTCGCTCATTCGTTACACAAACTGCGTCGCCCCCATTGGTACCCAAAACCATAGATTTCAGACATTTGAAATTCACCTTTTTGGAATTTATATAATTGAGCGTTATCCCTTTACACTTTGTAACATACTCGACCTGATCCCCTATTTCGATTTTTAGACTGTAAGTTTTAGGACCGGTACTTACATATTCTGAAATAATTGCATCAGGACCAAAGCTTTCAATTTCGTTTGTTAAATCCCCCAGAAAGTTTGAAATTGTAAAGGGGATAGAAGATGTCTTATCATCTACAAAAACCATACTATCAGTATCACAATAAAGTATCTTTGTACCGACCTTTTCTAATGTCTCGTAGAGCTTAAGTCTGGCGAACGCTGTCGTATAGGCTGCTATTGGTGTGTTTACATGTGGCAACATATTTAAATTCTCTTCTATATTTCTCCATGTATTCCACAGGATGTCTTGAGATATTGGTAAGAACGAGCAGATTTCTATACCCGGAGCGTGTAAAAAATCGTTAAAGTCTTTGAAATTGTCTACCACTTTTGTGTTGGTACGGTTTTCTCTCTGAGCGAATTTACCCCAAAAAGAATTTAGACAGATTTTTGCGGTGTTACGCCTACCCGAATTCGTCTGGATTTCATTTTTGTCCAAGACAATGTCCTCCTTTATCTGATATGACTTTATAAAATCATCTTTTTCCGCATCTGTCGTACATTCGCTCCCCCAACCGCTAGCCTCCTGTTTAATCTTTAGAAATGTGTTTACGTATTCCGTAAATAAACCTCCTGTCTTTGTAACGGGGTCGTATACAGTATGATTATATTTCCAAACCTCATGCACGATTTTAATCTCATAACCTTTCTTTACAGCTAAGGCTACTTCGGGTATAACCCATGTACCAGTAATTTCCCGGTCACCATCATTATGTTGGCATCTTGTTACTCTATTTTTAGATGCGCAAGTTCTACAAAGTGCAAAATACAGTTTAAGGTTATTTTTGAAAGGTAATACAGGCAGGAATAAATCATTTGGCGGCAATATGGTACAGGTAATAAAACCGTGCATTGATAGTATTTCTGATTTTGTAGGCAGGTTCTCGCTCCTGTATATTTCCGGATGACCAATGGGGTATGGTGCATATTTATTAATGTACGGATACAGACTTGTAAAGTCCAAATATCTAATTAATTCATTCTCTCTAGTTTTATGATATAGTCTAAACACCTCAGTACGACCTCCAAAAATAGCATCACGAGGGTTCCGGGGTGCCTTGATATTTATAGTAAGTTGTTCTAACTTCTTTTTCTCTTCGGGATTTGCCTTTAAAAAATTGTTGAACACACATTCCCAGATATGTATTAACTTGTACCCACTACGTCTAATCATTTCCATTCTTCTAAGTGTAGCCTCATTCCTTTGCGCTAAATTTTCGCGGCCACCTGTATTAGTATATACATCCTGCACTCTGTAACAGGTTGTACAACCATGGTGAAAGCATCCAAAGAATTCGTAAACAGTGTTTGTCTTTGGATTGAAGCCATCTACATACATGCCGCCTTTCTCTAACTTCACCTCGCCCTTATTGTTAGCCGATAAAATCTCGTCCTGTATTTTGCACGACTCCCAAGCAAGCCATTTAGAGGCGATTAGCGATTGATTTTGAGATTTATAGTATCCATTTTTAGGCATTATGCCTATAGTATTCGCCTTCAGATAGTTTTTTCGAAAAACAAGCATACATGCTGAGGCTATAGTTAAGGCTTCTGTAAAAGGATTTACATTAGTAATGCTTAAAAATTCTCTCATGAATCGAAGGCATCCCAACCGCAAGATATTGACATCACTCACACAGTATCTCAGTAACTCCTTTCTGTTATCAAAGGTCCCTGTAGCATTTGTGTTATACCACTTAAAGAACTTGTCTTTTTCTGCCCCCCGCATTGTAGTATAGCCATATAATGCAGGTGTTGGGTATGCACCTACATAGTCAATATTTTCCATTGTATTAAAGAAAAACGGATAATAACCCTTTGCATGATCTTTAATTTCAAAAACCTTAGGAAAATGTGATAGCGGGAATGCCAAATAATTTAATGAGTCTATAAAAGATACCCTTCCGCAGGTTAGCTTCATTATCTTAGTGCCATTCATTATAGGTTCGATTTTCATCTTTCTGCTCATTAACTCAGAAATTATAAAATGACAATCATAGCCTTGCGAATTGTGAGCTATACAATAAACGTTTGAAATAGAAACTCGAGTTCTGAAACAGTAATTTAAAAACTCTGCTACGACGCTCTTATTCTCGTGATATTGAAAAATATGCTTCCTCACACCACAAACACTGCATTCCTCCCTTATGTCAGGATTTTCATAGCAGTTATAGCAGACCTGCTGTGCAACAATCAAGTTGACAATATGGAGGAAGGAGTTATCATCGTAGGAAGTATCCTGAGTACTTTCACAATCAAAGAATATTATCATAAATCTATTATCAATCCCTTTCTTCGGAGGTTTAATATAACAGAGATGATCTGACGGCACAATTTTCCAGCAAATTTGGCATAGGAATTCGTTGCATGTGTGACTACCATCTCGTCTTCTATCGATAACTATGAACTTGCCGCACTGATCGCATATTCTGAGACTTTCACACACGTTCTTTTTCTCATATTTATTTCTTAAATGATTCTCAAAACAATTGTCGCCTCTGAACACACGATTACATTCTTTGCATTCCCTAACTTCTTCTACAAACAGACATGGCGGAGAGGATAGACAGTATGTACATTTTTCAGCACATTTATGTTGCTTCACGTACAATGTCCTATCGCAAAGAGTGCATGCATACGGTCTGTTGAAAAAACCGGTAAGTGACTTTATCACATAAAAGTGCTCCAACTCTTTCGAATAGTAGAAGTATAATTTTTTTAGGGAGTTGTGCTCGTACGAGGGCCTAAACATAAAAGATTCTGGCTTTTTCATATCATTAAAAACGACAATTTGATACTCCCTCAAAATTTTTTGAAATTTGTAAAGATCTGCCTGAATACACCCTTTCTTACCCACCACAACCTTTGCTTCTTTACATAACTTCTTCGTCAATCTATCTAGAGTTTTAACAATCGAGACTTGACTTTTTCCCTTGATTCTTCCCGAGATCATCTCAATAGCATAACATAAGCTTCGTGGGAGACAATTAAAATCACCGTCCTTACCAACATCCACCACACTATACTTCCTAGCCAGAATCTCCCTTTCTGTGGAATTCACGGCATCCACCCTCCCCCCGATGAAGGGGAAATTTATAATATCCGCTTTTATTTGCATAGCCCCATCTGAGAGAAAAGTGCTGTTGGACTGATTGACATTAGAAATAAGTTGAATAATGGTAGCCCCACTCACCTCACTTACAGGTCTTAAACTACACCAAATGGGCTTGACGTCAGGATAATCTTGAGGTTCAACCGATAAACTAATTTTACTTCCTTGTACTGAACCGGCGACTAACTCTTTTACCACCCTATCAAACATCTTCTCCAGCTCTTTGACAGGGTCTTCAACGTTCTCTCTGAAATCCTTTAGTCTGAAGACCATCTTAACACCCTCGAGATTAAACTTTTTAAAAAAGGTCTTTTGTTTAGATAAAATCTCTATTTCACTATCTGACCCTCCGCCAGTTTGGTTTAAACCATTTTCCTGATTCTCTTCGTGCATATTTTCAAAAAATGCGCCTGATCTGTTGGCAATCGATCTCTCGCAAACAAGGCTATTTTGATCTATCTGTTCCAAAGGTGTGCTATTAGCACCCCCCGCATTTTTGAGAGAAGAAACAACTTCTTTTAAACCCCCATCCGTAAAGGGAACACCATGTTCCGAAGGCGTGTTATTAGCTCCCCCCGCATTTTTGATAAAAGAAACATCTTCTTTCAATCCTCCATCCGTAAAGCGAACACCATGTTCCGAAGGCGTGTTATTAGCTCCCCCCGCATTTTTGAGAAAAGAAAGAGCTTCTTTCATTCCTCCATCCGTAAAGGGAACACCATGCAATTCTGAGAAGCTGGTTAACAGCTCTAAGAACCGGTATTTTTCCGGCAGTTCGAAATATATTTTTTTTTCTTTAAGATCCTTAACTAAGATACTTAAACTAGACAGAAATATATTATATCCTAGACTTAAGGAGCTACTTAAATAATTTATCGCACTTACACTATCCATCTTATTTTATTATCTATTAGTGTACTAAGTATAGTATATAGGCGGGTTCTGGATACAAGGGACTTGCACTCAACTGAAAAGGATTATTAATGAAGTTGTATGGCACTGATAAGGAATTGATAAGATGTAAGTCCAGACTGCATATTTTTGTAGGATAACAAGATCGCATTATTAATTTTTTAAAATTATTATCTTAATAATGTACTAATGTAAATATATATCTTTAACTTTTTTCTTGTATTACACATCCCTTTAACGGGTTACAAATTTTGCACGGTGCAGCATGCCAACTTAAACTAATTGGAGCGATCCTCAATCCTCTCCTCCTCCTCGACGCCTTGCTTGCAGGCCTGATGGCAGACGGTCCCGGCTTCAAATTATCCCGAACTGCATCAGAAGTGAAATGCGCTTTCCTCAACACCGTGCTTGCAGGCCTGATGGCAGACGGTCCCAGCTTCAAATTATCCCGAACTGCATCAGAAGCGAAATGCGCTTTCCTCAACACCGTGCTTGCAGGCCTGATGGCAGACGGTCCCGGCTTCAAATTATCCCGAACTGCATCAGAAGCGAAATGCGCTTTCCTCAACACCGTGCTTGCAGGCCTGATGGCAGACGGTCCCGGCTTCAAATTATCCCAAACTGCATCAGAAGCGAAATGCGCCTGTTTTTTTCCCTCAAGCACCTCCGATATTCTTCTGATATCGTTGCATATTCTTAGAAAGGCCGTATGCACTTCTATTTCTCCCTGCAAACTGAAAATTTTTCTATTAAGATTTAAAGGTTGAGATTAATTTTATTTCAAAAACAAGCCTTACCTGACCATAAAATTGGTTATCACTTTGAGCTGCTCTTAATACCTCAGGGTACAAGTCCGGATGCTAATGTTCTCTAGCCTCCTGAAACTCCGACTTTTATACCGATTCTCAAGGCTATTTCGCATATTATCCAGTGCAATCTTTCTAACAGGTCATTATACCTCACACATTAATTATTCAAGCTAGTATGCTATACTTGCCAAGAAAAGGATTATTTTCTACAGAAGTACATTATCCGCCATGCGCATGTAGCCTACGCATGTCTCAAGCTAATAAATTTTCTATTTATAACACCACTCGCCCGTTTAGAATGAAAAGTGCATACTTAACTAGGCCTTTACCTATTTTGTTGCAAACGTTAGACTCTCTGATTTATATGGCAAGAATGACAAACTGATCATTATTCGTTTTGGTTATTATACCATTATACCATCCAACCATCTAACTAGATAATACAGAACTCAGGAGAACGCATATTTAGCACGGTCTTTTAGCAACTTTGTTGCAAATGTTAGACTCTCTGATTTATAGGGAGAGAATGATAGTCTGATTATTTCTTTTCCTCTTACCATCAGTCCAAAGATATATGGGTCTCGACTTTTCAGTTCATTACCTCGTATTGTGTAATCCCAATTCTTGACTATTTTACCTATCTTCCGCCGGGTATATAAGTCGGAGCTCCTCGTGAGGAAAATCATAATCTCCTTACAGGTCTGATAGTCAAATATGGTAAGTTTCATATTATCCGTTTTACTTTTTTGCCAATAACTTTATTTTTGTAATTTTTTTCAGAATACTTTCGAATTATTAGCTTCCGCTGTTGGGGGTGATGGGGACTCTATGATTCCCACTAGCTCCCTCGAGATCGGGAAGGAATATCTCATTAAACTGTTTCGGCTGGTGAAGACGAAATACGGTGTAAGGCTGGCACTCCATTTCGACGAAGGCATCTTCTGCTTCTTACCACCCCGATTTTCGGAAAGGGTGAAGACACAACGCCAGATAGATGAACTGAACCAATCTTCAGATCAGTACTTCGTCTTCGATGGTATAGATGAAACACGCGGTGGGTTTCTAAAAGTACGATTTTTGAAAAAATAAACTCATGCATATAAATAAAGAATGAAATGACATCTATTATCATGTGTTTTCTTTGTTAAAAACCCTCAAACTCTTCACATCGATCACGTCATCTCATACCAAATCCAGCTCCCAGCCAATCGGCTCAGTTCCACAACCCAGGCCCATGATTCCATGCCCAAGCAGCCAGCCCACAAGCCACACACTTTCAGCTTCTCAAACGCCAAACGCACTACACTTTCAGCCTTTTTCCCCATACAGAAGCCGGCCGCCGGAGTCACACACTTTGGACCTCGTAGCAAAAACTCACACCCTTTGGCCCCCAACAATTCAGAACAAAAGTGTATGTCTTACTACTTAGGGACTAGCACACTTTGCACCTGCTCAAAGTGTAGTAGCACACTTTGGCCCCCAACAATTCAGAACAAAAGTGTATGTCTTACTACTTAGGGACTAGCACACTTTGCACCTGCTCAAAGTGTAGTAGCACACTTTGGCCCCCAACAATTCAGAACAAAAGTGTATGTCTTACTACTTAGGGACTAGCACACTTTGCACCTGCTCAAAGTGTAGTAGCACACTTTGGCCCCCAACAATTCAGAACAAAAGTGTATGTCTTACTACTTAGGGACTAGCACACTTTGCACCTGCTCAAAGTGTAGTAGCACACTTTGGCCCCCAACAATTCAGAACAAAAGTGTATGTCTTACTACTTTCTGGGTCAAGAACACTTTCTCTGGTGGAATTTCAATACCTAAATCGCCACGAGCCACCATCGGAAGCAAAAATAAGTTTATCCAAACTATGCATACACTGTAGGTTTTCGATTTTCGAGATGATCTTCATGTTCTTGCCTTGTTCGCAGAGCACAGCTCAGATTTCGCGAAGCGAAACACCACCGCCGACTTAAACTCAGGCCGCACACATATGACAGTTCGTCGTGAAAAATGCCTCGTTTTTTTATGTGATGTATGACGTCACGGATCAAAACGAGAAAATATACCAGTTCATTGGAGAATCTTTTTTGGAACGAATTCGTAATCATATTTTATTATCCCAAAGCGCGGTGTTTTAATACAAAACTTTGAAATTGACGAACCCTCTAGAGTCGATACTGAATAACAAATGTTCAGAATCATAGCAATATGCAATGTGTTTCATTTAAGAAAAATTATCTTTCAAAAAATAAGCAATTTAACTGCACATTTTTTAAATGGCGGAATGCCGACATTGCTGAAAATTGCGATTTTTTTTTCAACCTAATTTTTTCTATGAAAACTCCATTCCAGATGAGAAAACTTGTCTAATTCTCATTTTTAAATATGTTTATAAACTATTTAACTTTGCTTTGCCTAACAAAAGCTCTGCATCCGCTCAAGAGTTAGTGCAGAAAAGTGTAGAAGGTGTAGCCAAAAAGAACAGACCTACTGTCGAGATGTAATTTTGATTTTTAGTGAGGCGAAGGAGGTGGTGAAATTCAATAATTCACCTCTTAGCGTCGGAATGGATAGAAGTTGAAAGCCTCAGTTATAATGGCTCCGATCCGATCCGATCCGGAAAACAGTGTTGAGTTTCTCCATCCGACACACATCCAAAGGGAATTTCGGAACGACTAGTCACAATCGTTCCGTTAATTACCCGAGACACAAAACGGAGGGGTAAAGTTGACCAACTTTCAACTACTATCCGTTCCGACGCTAAGAGGTGAATTATTGAATTTCACCACCTCTTTCGCCTCACTAAAAATCAAAATTACACCTCGATAGTGTCACTTTGACGAATGTCGGAACGGAATCATTGTGCCTTGAAATTTTTCTTCTCCGACGTTGCCGGATCGGATCGGAACCATTATAACTGAGGCTGAAAGTTGGTCAACTTTACCCCTCCGTTTTGTGTCTCGGCTAATTACCGGAACGATTGTGACTAGGCGTTCCGAAATTCCCTTTAGATGTGTGTCAGATGGAGAAACTCAACACTCTCCGTTTTCCGGATCGAATCGGATCGGAACCATTATAACTGAGGCTTAAGCCTAATTGACTCGTTTGTTTAAATATCGTAACCTTATTTCTACCTGCCTTCATATAAAAACAGTTTGTAAAGATATTGTCGATCAGTTTGATAAAGGACTCAGTCGAGTCCGAAACGTAACGCAAAATAAACAAGAACAGTATTGAACCCGGAAAACTTGTATTTTCATTTCAACATGTACTGTGAAAACATTCACCAAAAAATTAGAGGTAAAGTACATTTTTCAGCTTAATTTGTCCCAAGACTGATTTCGTTTTTTGCAGGGTGAAATGGTAACAAACCACGACCCACAACTGTGCGAAGTGCGTAACGCTTGCCGCGTTATGTTCTTTCGGCCCGAATTCCCAACCGGAAACGGTATGGCTTTGACATGAAAGTTCTCAACGCTGTGTTGAATCAGCTAAAGACTTACTCGCGAAAGTCGAAAAAGTACAAAATGCAGGACCGCGAAGAAAACATTGCTACTGCCAAGATGGGGTCGGTAAATTTAAAGCAAATTTTTCAGTTTAATTTGTCTCAGACTGGTTTCGTTTTTTACAGGGTGAAATGGTAACAAACCACGACCCACAATTGTGCGAAGTGCATAACGCTTGCCGCGTTATGTCCTTTCGGCCCAAATTCCCAACCGGGAGACGTACCGGGTTCGACATCCCACCAAACATTTTAACTCGTACGTAACTTGTCGGCGGCTTATAGTAGGCAAGCAAAACCCTTGCGGCAACAATTGCATAAGCCTCGAAAGTAAGTTATACGGCGGACTAAAATGCTTCTTGCCAGTAAGTTGCAAATGGCAACTCAAACGCAAGTTACCTGATTATCGCTTTGAGCAAGGGTATTTTATCAGTTCCCTTGCTCAAGACGATAATTTGGCAAGTAACTTCTAAGTGGCGATTTTAGACTTGCCGGCAAGTCTAAAATTTAGTTTGCTCACCGGTTATTAAAAATCACTTTCACTCGTACCAAAAAATGCAATAGTTAGCACTCACAAGTGTTCTTTCCGACTGATGCGCAACCAATAAATACCTAATGAGAATATGCAATATGGTCTCTATCCATTTGAGAAAAGCGTGCCATTTCTATGGGTTAAAAAAATGTTATCCTTACAAATTGCAATCTTGTTGCAAGCATTTAGCTAGAATTTTTAAATCATTGTCTGTGGCAATTACAATTCGTTGAAAGGGCTAGCTGATCGCATTTTATTTCCCCTTGCCTAATGCTTGCTGCAAGCAATCCCTCGCCAATATGTTTGCTGGGATGAAACTTCCCAACGCTGTGTTGAATCAGCTAAAAACTTACTCGCGAAAGTCGAACAAGTACAAAATGCAGAATCGCGAAGAAAGCATGGCTACTGCCGACTGCTCCTCTACAAACTCATCAACAATCAGATTTTGGAACGAACGGTATCATATCGACCGGAAAGGAAACCGTAATACTCCATGCGAATAGCGACCCGACCGACGTACACGGGAGAGCTCCTATTGCCGCGCGAGTGTGTCATCAAAATCTTCAGACAACGCCAAACAAAGTTAAGCAATCCGATCATTACATTAAGGATGACTATCGTTTCAAGAATGGTTTCTCAAAGTATCCCATCATCCGGAATCAATGATCCCAATATATGTACACGGTGGGCCAAATACAAGTTTCTTTTTAAAAATGAAATAAAATGAACAAAATTAAATTTTTTTCCATGTATTATGGCTTTATTAGTAACATTCCCATTAATGATGTAGCACAACTTCGTTCAAGTGGCTGCCTCGGCTGGCTCCGCAGTAGCGCATTCTGTCACTCCAATTTTCCAAGACCTTGTTGATGGTTTCGGGCAGTAGCTCACGGATTGCTTGGATGATATTGGCCTTAAGTGCTTGAATCGTTTCTGGATTGTTGGCATAACATCGGTCTTTCACGGTTCCCCACAAAAAAAAATCCAAAGGGGTCAAATCGCAGCTCCGAGGCGGCCAATTGACATCGCCAAGACGGCTGATAACACGATTTGGGAATTTGGTACGTAAAAGATCGGTTGTGGCATGGGCTGTGTGGCATGGCGCGCCATCCTGCATGAACCAGAGGTCGTCCAAATCCATGTCTTCAAATTCAGTAAAAAAAAGTCGGATAACATGGCTCTGTAACATTCACCGTTGACCGAAACGTTGTTCCCAGCCTCATTTTCGAAGAAAAATGGTCCAATGATCCACAATCCGCACCAAACTGTCACTCTCTGTGGATGTATTGGCTTCTCGACAATAACGTGCGGGTTTTCCTTGTTTGTTAACGTAGCCGCCGAGATGAAAATGCGCCTCGTCAGAAAAGATGATTTTTCGCCCAAAATCGTTGTCCAATTCAAGCTGCTCTAAGGCCCAAATTGCGAAGCGATAACGAAGCGGATGGTCATGCGCCTTCAATTGCTGAGTCAATTGGACCTTGTAAGCAAATAATCCGAGATCTTTGTGCAGAATTCTCCTCAGGCTAGTGCGTGAAATGTTGAGCTGTTGAGATCGACGGCGAGTTGATGTTCGTGGAGTGAGTCTCAAACTCTCGGCTACAGTAGCCACATTCTCGTCTGTGCGCACCGTACGATGACGGGGGCCATGAGTGTTGTCCACTAGCATGCCAGTCTCACGAACTTTTTGCACAAACTTGTGTACAGCAGGCGCGGTGGGAGCTTCATTTCGGCCAAAACTTCTTTTCAAAAAACGCACTGTTTGGGCTACACAGTACTCACTTTGGAAATAAGTTTTCAATATTTCGCAACGTTGTTCAAGCGTAAAGCGACTCATTTCATTCCGCGGAGGTATGATACTAACTTTCTGTCAAGATTTCGAGCGGGAAACAGCTTTCAGTGTCAAAATAACCTATGATTTAAAAAGAAACCACTAGATGGCCCACCCTGTATAATAGTTACGCTCAAGCAACAAATTTCAGTTATGTCGTGCTCTTGCCACAAATGGTCGTACTGAACTTGACGATCATTCCGTTGTCGATGAACACCCGTGCAAACAGCGAAAACTCGGATCAACGCGAAGGCTGTCGCTTGTTGTCGACATGAAATGAAGGATCTAACGAGGTAAGTTTCAGTGCTATCGAGAAGTGTATATTTTTTTTCAATATTTTTCCCATCAGATCAAGCAATTTGGTGAAGTGGAACCAGTCTATGTCGACTTGTCCAAATACAACAGTTTGTGGCACGACGGAAAATGCTTTTATGGACACGTCGCGCAGTCGCAACCGTATATTTTAATGAAAACTCTTCTTTTTAATTTGAATGTGAAGTTTAATTCAAAATGCCTATATTGAGCTGCATGCATAACATGCTAGCCTATATTTTTAACATGTAATTTATAAATGTATTTATAACATTAAAATTTACTCAGAAATAAATGAATTTAATTACGGAAATAATTTTTAAATAAAAATGAAGATGATATGCATCAACACTATATATAAAGTGTACTAAGTGTACTACTTCTCAAGTCATGATAGTTACTTCCTTTAATTTTGTGCTGAAGTGGAACCGAATCCACCGAATTATTATGTCCAGATTCTGAAATAAAAAATACAATTGTAATGGGAGTAAGAAAATAAAGGAAATATGATAATCGCAGTCTATTCAATTTTGCTGTCTAGGCAAACAAAAAACCAAAATTCTGTATCAATTTTAACTCTTGACTTTATTGTCACTATTATATTTAATGTCTTCGTTTATAATCCTCGTCTTCGAAGCTGTGAAAACGGTATTTATTTCCTCACCACCCAAGGGGTAAAATAAAACAGCGGGTTTTTTTTAAAGAGGTTTCTTCTAGGGATCATATGCATTATGTGTGCTGAATTACTTTAATTAACTATTGTAATACTAGATCCATATAAAATAATTTGGATAAATTCTACATATATAAACAAATAATATCATGCATTCGACATAATTCATGTTTGCTTAAATGTAACCGGTCCCTTTAGACATAATCCTCGTAAAAATAACAACATATAAAATCAAATAATTCCGTAATTTTCAAAAGAAAAATGAGTCAAACAATGGACCTGCAAGAGGCTCAAGCGGGTGCGGGTCACTTACAAGTTTAATTCGGGCTGATGACGAGAAACTTCCTCAATTAGACTCGTTTCACACTGTCTGGTTTTCGCCGTACTGTTTTTTACCGTACGGTGGAAATTATTTTAGTGGCGCGAAGGAGAGAATGGTCACTTTCACATTGCACGGTCACGCCAGGGGCACTGCAACCCACGGCAACCGAGTAGCTCTGTTTATGCAGGGTGACAGTGAATGTCTTTGTTTGAATGTCACGTCTAGTTGTGAGTGACCATACAATTTATGTTGCCTATCGCATGAGCTACATATAAAATTTTTATGTGAACAAAGATAGGGGAAACTGTACAAATATTCGGTCTTACTGCTCGCTTTTCCCTGTACACATGCACATTAAATTATAAAAATTATTAATTACCTGTCTTGTGAGCACCTTCTTAGCAAGAAATTCCACCGTTTGTGATCCTCGGTACAATCATGTACCCCGGCCATTTGATGCCAATTATTTCGCGAATCGACTTGTAATTATTTGCCCAATTCACATGCTTCACCTAATAAATCATTTTCAAATGAAAATTATCGAAAAAAACAAACTCGTACCTCTCCATTTGTCGAGACAATTTTCACGTGCATAGGATTCTCGTTTTCGAATTCACCGCTGCTAGTAGTCCACTCCTTGACCATCGATCCGACGTAGAGTCGCTTATTCTTGACGGTAGCACATTCGGATTTGAAGCCTTTTGTCGTTTGGCCGTCGCCGTCCATCAACAGTACTCACGGAATTACTTTGCCCCGATCGATTTCGTATAGAATGCCCGTTCGATCGTCCAATGTTAGGAGTTTGCCGTTGAAAAGGGTCAGTTCGGATAGTTCCGTTCCGCGTCCCTTCAAAGCATAGCTGGACCGTAATTCGATTGGGTTGCCGCTATCCCAGGAAATCGATACTAGTCGCTTTGACGGTGTGTAGCTCAGGTGGCCTTTCTTGAAGAAACTTCTCCAAATATACGGATCAGTTTTGCTCTTCGATTCCGTGTCGAGGTATGCGATACTTCCAATTCTGTAGATGTGAACTCCTGCGCATTAAAACCGAAAAGAAAATGAATAAGACAAGCTCGAGGCTACCGTTCGACCTACCATTTGATATAATCGGTGCCGTACGCGGATACGTCGAATTGTAATACTGTAGATTTGGTGGTGACTGGGATCTGAAACATAAAAACAATCATTTATTTAAAAATTATTGTATGAACTTTATAAATACCTCTTAAGAATTTGTACTTCCTATTTGCGCCTTCAGTCCATTTACAGTCGTTGACATTTCTCAATCGAAATGTCATATGTCATACGGCTGGCGGCTACACACATTTGCACTAATACACAGATAATTTAGACAACCCAGCAAACACCGTAATCATTATATAAGCCTTAATTACGTGCAATCTATTCCTTAAGAGCAGTACAGAATGAACGCATTGCAGTCGGATTGCAATGTCAAAATGACGCAATGAGATGCAATGAAACGCTGTAAACCGCAAGTAAACGCTGCATGAACACAATGACCGGATTGAGTTCGCAGTTGTATCAGTGTCAATAATCAAAGCGAAATTGATATGGACGCAAAAATCGGTAATTTATTTTTAATGCTCATCGAAATCTCTTTCATTTTCCATTTTATTATTTTCTTCCTTAAATAACACAATGCGTTTTAGGTTATGGTAATGTCATATTTTACATTTCGATGCGTTCACTTGCAATCATTTTAAATATTACGAACTTACTTGCGAGTCTCTGCGACCCATAGCGTCCATTCTGTTTAGCTACATACAATTACATGCTTTTGAAACTCGTTTTTCCCCTCCGTTATTTTGACATTCTAATCCGACTGCGATTGCGTTCATTCTGTACGGCTCTTTAGTGAAAAAGGCCTATGAATTGTAAGGGAAACTTGAACTCAAACGAATTACCTTATTTTATCCCTGAATCTAACATGGGCCATGTCATTGGCAATCAGGTATAAAGCGGATACTATAACATATACCTTATGATCATGCTTATGTAAGAATTAGGTTAAGCCTTATACTAAACTTGACTTTTGTTAATGATAATGCTTATGTAAAGATTAGGTTAAAGCTTATACTAAGCTTTACTTTTGTTACTGATCAGGCTTAATGCAAGGATTAGGTTAAGCCTTATACCCCAGTTATAATAACCTTTACTTTTGTCAATGCTCAGGCTAAGTAATACTATTAGGTTAAAGATTTTGTAAGAAACGCTTTGTAGTAACCACCTTAAGCTTATGAGAACTCTGATCTAAATGATTTTTTTTCCTGCTTCTTAAAGATTTTTCTCGAAGTTATCGTACAATGAATTATGTAAGCTCGTTATTAAAAACACTTATATTGTGTTGCTGTAAGGGGAGTAATAGGTAGGTAGGTACGCGTGGCTGCCCGTGAGAACACGGACACACTTAGACCTAAAAGGTCCGTTGTGTTACCACAGGATCATCGAATCCGGTCCTACTCGTCGAACCATTTAGAGCTTGCAATGAAGCGTTGGATTCTCGCGACCTCCATTGAGGCAAGGTCACCGAGACAGTTGAAGAAGTAAGCTCCAAGATGAGCTTTCCTTCTGGCTGAAAGAGCTGGACAGGTACAGAGAAGGTGAAGGACTGTCTCCTCCTCCTCCTCATCCAGGCAGCTTCTACAGAAGTCGTTTGAGAAGAGACCGAGTCTTTTAGCATGTCGACCTATAAGACAGTGTCCGGTCAGGACACCGACTGTGGTGCTGATGTTCGCCCTTTTGAGCAAAGTCAGCTGTTTAGAGCGTTTTGGATCCAGCTCCGGCCAGATCTGTCTCGCAGTGTGACATGTAACACCGTTTGCCCATCTTGAGTTGGTTTTCTCAATTGAGTCCAATCCCAGTAGCAGTTTACATGTAGAGAGAGGCACACCCAGATTCCGGTGTTCCGGCATAATCTGAAGGGTAGTACCGCGTCGAGCGAGTTCGTCAGCCATGCAGTTCCCTGGAATATCCCTGTGTCCTGGCACCCAGCACAGGAGAATATTGAACTGTTCAGCCATCTCCTTAAGAGATGATCGACATTCTGCGGCGACCTTTGATGTTGTCGAGGCCGATTCTAAGGATTTTATTGCCGCTTGGCTGTCTGTGAAAATGCTAATATCCCTAGTAGATATTACATTACACCTCAGCCAGGACAAGGCCTCCTTGATCGCCATAAGCTCCGCCTGAAAGACACTACAGTGGTCCGGAAGGCGGAAGGAGCTGCTAATGTTAAGCATATCAGAGAAAACACCTCCACCTACCCCGCCTTCAGTTTTGGAGCCGTCCGTATATATGTGGGCGGACTCTTCCATCCGTACCGAATCCCTTTCCCATTCTAGACGGGTTGGGATGACTGTTAGAAATTTTTTCTCAAAATCATAACTGGGAGGGGTGTAGTCGGTGTTTTCAGCAATGTTATTGAAGTGATTCAATATTGTTGAGTGACCTGCATATATGCCAGTCCACTGTGTAGAGGCCCTAAGTCGAATGGCTGCATTGGCTGCCATTTGCTTGCCAAAAATGTCTAGGGGTGGCAGACTGAATAGCATGTCTAGTGCTGCAGAGGGAGTTGTTCTCAGAGCTCCACAGATGCATATGCATGCTGATCTCTGTACCTTCCCTAGGGTGGTGCAGTTAACTGCTTTGTCTAAGGCCGTCCACCAGACAACAACACCATACATAAGTATCGGTCTGATGACGGACACGTAGAGCCAATGAACTATCCGGGGTTGCATACCCCATTTTTTGCCAATGGCCTTTTTGCACGAGTAAAGCGCAACTGTTGCTTTCTTTACCCGTTCCTGAATGTTAGGTTTCCAATGAAGTTTCCTGTCCAAAATAAGACCCAAATATTTTGCACTATCGGTGAAAACTAGACTAGTACCATTCAGAGAAGGAGGGTCTACGTGAGGAATTTTATATTTCCTGGTGAAGAGGACTAATTCTGTTTTGCGTGGGTTCACACCCAACCCGCATTCAGCTGCCCATTTGGAGAGGATAGAGAGAGCATTTTGCAATATCTCACTCAGCGTGTTGAGGTGCTTTCCCGAGACAGCAATTGCAACATCATCTGCATAAGCAATCACTCTGCAGCCCGCCCCTTCCAATCTCAATAGTAGTTTGTTGACCACTAAATTCCATAGAAGAGGGGAGAGCACACCACCTTGTGGTGTACCTCTGCTGACAAACCTTCGAGAGGAGGACTCGCCCAGCTTTGTGTTCACAATCCTGGATGTTAACATCAAATTGATCAGCGCGCCAAGCGAGGACTCTACCTTCAGGATAGAAATTGCGTCAGTGATTGCTTCTGGTCTGACGTTGTTGAAAGCTCCCTCGATATCGAGAAATGCAACCATGGTGTATTCTTTAATACTGAGAGATTTTTCAATGGTGCGCACGAGCGAATGTAAGGCCGTTTCGACCGACCTCCCCTTCCAGTACGCATGTTGGGATGTTGACAGCAGTCGCTTGTCAATATTGTCGCGGATGTACACATCCATTAGTCTTTCCAGTGTTTTCAGAAGAAAGGATGATAGACTGATAGGTCTGAGGTCCTTAGGGCAGACATGAGAGCTTTTTCCTGCTTTGGGTATGAATACCACTCTGACTTCCTTCCACGTTTCAGGAATGTAGGTTAGATCCAGGCAGCCTTTCAAGATAACCTTCAGCCAAGGAAGAATTATGTCCGAGGTCTGCTGGATTTCAGCAGGAATTATTCCATCCGGTCCCGCAGACTTAAATGGTTTAAAGCCTTCTATCGCCCAGAGGAGCTTGGTCTCTGTTATAAGAGCGTCAGAGTTGAACGGTGCATGGTTTCTTGTAATGTTTACCCGCTCCGACTCAACAGGCGAGCTACCAGGGAAGTGGGTGTCCAGGAGGAGATCAGTGGTTTCCCTACTTGAGGTAGTCCAAGATCCGTCCGGTCTCCTCAGGTAGCATGGTGTGGTTGGATTTTTAGAGAGAATTTTGCGGAGCCTGGATGCCTCGGATGAATCTTCTATTTCGCTACAGAAGAGTCCCCAGGATTTGCGCTGCGCCTTTCTCAGTTCATATTTGTATTTACGAAGTGATCCTTTATAGGAGTCCCAGTCGCAAACGTCTTTCGTGCTTTTGGCTTTGTTAAACAGTTGCCTACAGCATTTTCTAAGAGCCCCGAGTTCTGCGTTCCACCATGGCGGCTTATGTTTCCCTCTTGGCCTGCTCTCAGGACAGGAGTTCGACAATGCCTCGTTTAGGGCGCGCGTAAGGGTGGTGACCAGACCTTCGAGATCAGTTGAGCTACTCGGTTGGAGTGGCGGTATGGGAGGGAGTAAGCCGCTAAGAGTTTCCCTGTATTTGACCCAGTCGGTCCTCCGGTAATTCCTAAAGGCCGGTGGGATAGGTTTGTAATCTTTCAGATTAAATTGGAGGTAGCGATGATCCGAGAAGGAGTTTTCTTCAGAAACCTTCCAGTTGCTGACCATGTGTGAGATGTTTTCGGAAACCAGGGGAGTAATAATAAAAAAACAATACGAAGTTCAATTAAAAACTTAAATTTATTGCGCACTTTTATAAAAACAGCGTATGCCATTTGAAATTAAATTTATTCTTGTTATACATTTAAAAAAAAAGTAATATTTTCATTCTTAAGAATAATATATGTACATATACCTATATATAGAGATATGAAAGTAAAAAAAATCGTTGCTTATAGAACCACGTTTTTTTTCGGACTGCAGACGTAGTTAATGCCGCCGCTGATCCATACGGTTTTTTCCTTTTTTCATGGCTTCTTTCACATCCTTTTCATACTCTTCAAAAGAAGCATAAATTTGATGTAGGCAGCCTAATTTGGAAAATACATTTAACGATGAATGAAATTTTATAATTATGCTAAGAATATTTTAAACTTACCCTTACCGTATAATGTGGAATTAAAAAATTTATATTTATTTACGGCTTTCATTTTTTCCGACCGTTCCAGTTAATTTCACTTAACAGAGCGTCAGCTATCAAAAGGCTTAAATTTTGTGAAATTTTACTTTTTATCTTTGTTGTAATCAATATTTTCTGATGAAAAAGATTTTAAGATTGTTTGTTAAACAATTGTTTGTAGCCAGCTAAAATTTACTATTATCTCCGCTGTTGCTGCCTTCTGACAGCATTTTCTCTTTCTCTTGTTTTATTAGTCTTTTATAATGGCATTTAGAGTAGCCCAACGTAGAAGAAGTCATTATACTTACTTTATTTAATTTTTTAACTACACACTTCACTGCACAATCACTCAACAGTTCGCACTGGAATGACAAAACAAAATAGCGCATGTTCTCGTTTAGTATGGATTTTCAATAAAATTTTCGAATTTTGTTAAATTTTTGGTATTCAAAACCTTACGTATACCTTAAAATAAGACTTATCTAAGTATTAGTATAGTTATTCAATAAAATAGTCAACTTTTGTTATATTCTTGGTATTCAAAACCTTAAGTATACCTTAAAATAAAAATTATCTAAGCATTAGTACGGTTATTCAATAAATGTGTCGACTTTTCTTATAACGCGGTATCCCTTACTTATAACTTAGCCTGATATACCTGACGCGATTTTTTGCTGGGAAGCCAAACTTAAAGTTTGGCTGTTCTAATGCTGTTATGACACTGGCTATTTTCCTCGCTAGAAAAAAGTACAATAATAGCCAATCATGCGACAAGGCGAACAATATTAAAAGAAAGAGATACCGCTCTTTCCGACGCTAGCATCATCTAGTAATCGAAATTAACAACTGGTTTGTTATGCTGTCATAACACTGGCTATTTTTGCGGCTAGAAAATCCAAATGGAGAGGGATAGAGACTTTTACATACAATTTAGACATTGGTGTGAGAGAGACAGTCCGAACAGCAAAACTATGAGTAATGCTGTTATGACACTGGCTATTTTTGCGGCTTTAAAGCGGCTAGACAATCCAAATGGAGAGGGATAGAGACTTTAACATACAATTTATACATTGGTGTGAGAGAGACAGTCCGAACAGCAAAACTATGGGTAACTGTCAAAAAACAATCCATAACTATCAAAAAAAAAGCGGCAACAAAGCGCATTCGAGCAGTGTTTCAACATTCTAGCAGTTAATCCAAGAAAAATCCGCTGGCGGCTAGATTTTCCAGCCGCTACAGACTTGTTTTTGACAGTTCGTTATGTATAAATTATAGAAAGTGTCATGTTATGTTATGAAACGCGCTAAGATCAGTATTTTTTATAACAAATCAGTTGTTAATTTCGTCTACTAGATGCCGGTAGCATCAGCAAGGGTATTTTTTATCGGTAATCTCTTTCTCTGTATATTGGTCGCCTTGTCGCACGATTGGCTATTATTGCACTTTTTTCTAGCGAGGAAATAGCCAGTGTCATAACAGCATAACTGTCAAAAAACAATCCAAAATTGTCAAAAAAAGCAGCAACAAAGCGCATTCGAGCAGTGTTTCGCAACATTCTAGCAGTTAATCCAAGAAAAATCCACTGGCGGCTAGATTTTCCAGCCGCTACAGACTTGTTTTTGACAGTTCGTTATGTATAAATTATGGAAAGTGTCATGTTATGTTATGAAAAGAGCCCTCTGAACTATAGCCCCGCAGCTGAATTGAACATAAAAAACCAGAGTCATAACAAACATGAAAGCTCCATACAAATCGCAACAATTTTGTATGGCGGATGCATGACTTGGATGATAAAAACTAAGTTTTCTATCAAAGTGCAAGCTTTTGTTAGGCAAAGTAAAGTTAAATAGTTTATAAACATATTTAAAAATGAGAATTAGACAAGTTTTCTCATCTGGAATGGAGTTTTCATAGAAAAAATTAGGTCGAAAAAATATCGCAATTTTCAGCAATGTCGGCATTCCGCCATTTAAAAAATAAGCAGTTAAATTGCTTATTTATTGAAAGATAATTTTTGTTATATGAAACACATTGCATATTGCTATGATTCTGAACATTTGTTATTCAGTATCGACTCTAGATGGTTCGTCAATTCCAAAGTTTTGTATTAAAACACCGCGCTTTGGGATAATAAAATATTGTTACGAACTCGTTCCAAAAAAGATTCTCCAATGAACTGGTATATTTTCTCGTTTTGATCCGTGACGTCACACATCACATAAAAAAGGAGGCATTTCGCACGACGAACTGTCATATGTGCGCGGCCTGAGTTTAAGTCGGCGATGGTTATGAAACGCGCCAGAACCGGTATTTTTCTTAACAGACCAGTTGTTAATTTCGTTTACTAGATGCCGCTAGCGTCGGAAAGAGCGGTATCTCTTTCTTTTAATGTTGCTGTTGTTTTAATGTAATGTCAACATCGCACTTTCCATAATTTATGTGTACCGAACTGTCAAAAACAAGTCTGTAGCGGCTGGAAAATCTAGCCGCCAGCGGATTTTTCTTGGATTAACTGCTAGAATGTTGAAACACTGCTCGAATGCGCTTTGTTGCCGCTTTTTTTGATAGTTATGGATTGTTTTTTGACAGTTACTCATAGTTTTGCTGTTCGGACCGTCTCTCTCACACCAATGTCTAAATTGTATGTAAAAGTCTCTATCCCTCTCCATTTGGATTTTCTAGCCGCTTTATACTGTTATGACACTGGCTATTTTTACGGCTTTAAAGCGGCTAGAGAATCCAAATGGAGAGGGATAGAGACTTTAACATACAATTTAGACATTGGTATGAGAGAGACAGACCGAACAGCAAAACTATGAGCAACTGTCAAAAAACAATCCATAACTGTCAAAAAAAAGCTGCAACAAAGCGCATTCGAGCAGTGTTTCGCAACATTCTAGCAGTTAATCCAAGAAAAATCCGCTGGCGGCTAGATTTTCCAGCCGCTACAGACTTGTTTTTGACAGTTCGGTACGTATAAATGATGGAAAGTGCCATGTTATGTTAAGAAACGCGCCAGAACCGTTATTTTTCTTAACAAACCAGTTGTTAATTTCGTTCACTAGATGCCGCTAGCGTCGGAAAGAGCGGTATCTCTTTTTTTTTTAATGTTGTTCGCCTTGTCGCACGATTGGCTATTATTGCACTTTTTTCTAGCGAGGAAATACCCAGTGTCATAACAGCATTAAAGCCGCAAAAATAGCCAGTGTCATAGCAGCATAAATACGACTTTTTGTAGGTTATGTTATGGTCTTCTAGTCCAATTTTGGGCTATCGACCAAACTCCCAGTAGAATGGGAGTGTGTATTCAGTGACTCTAAGTGACCCTAATGTCTATTAATGATTTTCATCGATTGAGACGTGATGTACAAACAAAAAGGTTTACATAATTGTTGATACTTCGCAGACGAGCTATACAGGATGTCCGGTACTCCGTGGACAACCTTGTAAAGGGTTATTCCTTGATATATTTTGAGACAAAAATTGTTGCACAGGGTGGGTCAATTTTCAATATCCGTGGAGATACAGGGTGGTCAAGAAAAGTGTTTCGGACCTGTACCCTCACTCACTTAAAACGTCATATCTTGAAAACTAAACTAAATGAGTTTCAACATAATTGGTTCACTTACCTGGATGTGGTAGGTAAAACTGGGTACAGTACTTTGCCTTTTTTAATAGGGTTCCTAACTAAATAAAAAAAAGCAAAACTACCTTCATATTTTTATTAGTTTCAGTTACATTACTAAAAGTGGAAGGTATCAGCAGAATTTAGAAAATAATTTCAATATGCCTGAGTATTCCAATGCAGAATATGGAGACATTATGTTCATCTATGGTGTCAGGTAAATGCACTAGCGGCGCAATCGCTGTATCATCAGAGATATTCTCACCGACGGACACTTGACAGGAGAGTAGGATTCAGGACTGGCAGCGTTAGGACAAGCAGAGTAAATGCAAATCCTGCGCCGGTAATTGCTGTTCAGATCGATGAAAGAATACTGCAGGCAGTTCAAAATGATCCATCAATCAGTATCCGACGCTTGGCATTGCAGTTGAACATCTCTAAGTGGAAAGTTTGGAGTGATTTAAAAGCAGAACGCTTGCATCTACCATCCGCCTACCATCACACACCAGTGCAGGAGCTGCTACCCATTGATTTGCCCAAAAGGATGGAGCTTTGCAATTGGCTCCTTGAACGACAAATAGATGGCCAACCCATCGTTTGTGAAAAAGTCGGATGGGACCTGGACTGATTCCTCTGCCGAGACTCTGGAACTCTTGATGAACATTCACTTTCCTGGGTGCCAAAACAGCGGAATGGAGATGTCAAGCATTCATGGTGTGCAGGGCATACCAGAGGAGGACATCAGTTCCGTCATCAATGAGGAAACAATTTACTGGTCTATCAACAGTTTCTCTCCTTACAAGTCCCCTGGCTACTTCCAATTATGCTGCAAAAACTACAAGATGTGGTAGTTCCATGGCTAGTGGAAATCTTCAAAAGTTGCATCCTACTAAATACTGTGCCCTATGCCTGGAGAAGTGTCCGGGTAGTGTTTATCCCGAAGGTTGGCAAGAGAGGTCATGAACTCGCGAAGGATTTCAGACCCATTAGCCTAACATCATTCGTGCCGAAGATAGTGGAGCGCATTATCGATATACATGTGAAACAGACCCTGGAAAGATCACCGCCATCCAAATCTCAGCATGCTTACCTCGGGGGAGATTCACAGAGACGGCTCTCCACGAAGTCGTGCGCACGATTGAGCATACGATAAATTACAAGCAATACACGCTAGCAGCCTTTCTAGACATAGAAGGGGCCTTCAACAACGTCCACACTGAAGCTATCCAAGAATCCCTCACCGAACTAGGGGGTGGACGAAAGCTTCAGCGATTGGATAATATCCATGCTACGAACCAGAATTATCCATTCAAAGCTAGGAAACAGTAACTTGGCCAAGCACGTGCGTAGAGGAACACCACAGGGAGGTGTTATATCACCTCTACTCTGGTTATTGGTTATGAATAAAATCCTGGTGAGATTAGACAGGGAGGGAATCAAAGTGATTTCGTATGCGGATGATCTGGTGATTTTGGTCTCAGGAATATGCCCTTCCGTGATCAGTGAGATCATGGATGGAGCTCTGGGTAAGGTAAGCACTTGGGCTACCGGCTTTGGCCTCAGTGTAAATCCGGATAAAACTGAGTTGGTGCTATTCACCAAGAAAACCAAGATACCAGACTTTAACCTCCTCCGCCTCAACGGCCAACCGCTCCAGCTCTTCTCCAGCGCAAAGTATATTGGTGTTATCATCGATTCAAAGCTGAGCTGGAAACTCAACATAGAAAACCGGGTAGAGAAAGCCCGTCTGGCCTTCTACGCCTGCAAAAGAACCTTCGGCAAGAAGTGGGAACTCAAACCTAGGATTGTTTTGTGGCTATACACTGCCGTAATATGTTCAATTCTCAACTATGGGTCGCTAGTCTGGTGGCCAGCTTTATGTAAGGATTATAACATAGCTAAGCTCAGTAGAGTTCAAGGAAGTGCGGCAATAGGCATCAAAGGTGCTATGCGGTCATGTCCGACCGATGCTCTAAACGTGCTACTCCACCTCCTACCAATCGACCTTTATATAAAAAACACCGCATCAAACAATGCCGTCAGACTCAAAGAATCTGGGTGCTGAACTGCGAAACCTTACGGGCATAGCAACATCCTGGTCCTAGGACAGTTACCAAAAGAATTGGTTACGTCACCGACTGACTACATCACCCCCAAAATGAGCTTCACGAAAGGCTTCTCTGTTGGTTTCCCAGCTAGAGAGGAGTGGAAGAACTGTGCGGTGGAAACAGACTTCGACACGATAATACCGACGGTTCAAAAATGGACTGCGGGGTTGGGACAGGAATATTCTCTGATACACATAATGTTGCTAAGTCCTACCGCCTACCCGACCACGCTAGCGTCTTCCAGGCGGAGATACTGGGGATCCGTGAGGCTTGTCGGACACTGAAACATGACTTATCGCCAAAACGCAACATCGTTATTTTTACCGATAGGCAAGCCGCAATCAAAGTACTAGATTCGCCTACCATCTCCTCTAAACTGGTACAGCAATGCCGTAGCGAACTAGCCGGTTTAGCGGAGCGGCTCAAAGCTTCTGTGCTCTGGGTCCCGGGAGTAGTATGGATATGCCGGTTCTGGGCCAAGGGAGGAGGAGGAGGAGCTTTTGCATTGTGACGTCATAGATTTGAATGGGCCTGATAAGGAGTTCACTCCGTCGGAGGAGCTTTTTTATGATTACGTCATAGATTTGTATGGGGATGGCAAGGAATTCACTCCTCCAAACAACGGAGGAGCTTTTTGACAGTTGTATGGAACACGAGCTTTTTAACAGTTGTAAAAAAAACCGCCCAACTTTATGCAATAAAACGGGAAAAAACCGCCCAAAATTTATGCAATAAAACGGGAAAAAATCCTCCTCCTCCTCCCTTGCCACAGAACCGGCATATCCATACTACTCCCGGGGCATAGAGACATAATGGGAAATAAGCGGGCTGATGAACTGGCCAGGAAGGGCTCCGCTCTTTCCAGCTCTTTTGCAGAACCAGTCCACATTCCTTTAGGAGTTGTCAAGAGAGACATACTATCCTACTTCCAATCAGCGGCTAACTCTAGATGGAAAAGCCTAACCACCTGCGCCATATTTGGGAAAATCTTAGAGATGGGCAAAGCAGTTCCTTTTAGTGAAGGAGTTCACTCCGAGTCACTCCCTTGAAGGAACGAGTTCAGTGAACTAGTTCCAGTGAACTGGTCGTTCCGAGATTCTGATGACCAAAAAAAAAAAGGTCGTCGTTCTTCCTCACGTGTAGAATGGAACTTCAGTTCACCAAAAGAGGAGTGACGTCTATCAGTGTGAGCGCAACTTAATTATTTTATGGGTAAAAGTCCGAAACGCCAGTACTATGACTGAAAACCTACAAAATAGCGTTCCAAATAGCCCACATCTCAGCATTAAACACGTTTCGGACTTCTAACCATAAAATAATAAAGTTGCGCCCAGACTATTGGCCGACCTTTTTTTTAGTCTTAATTACCCTAGTAGCATATCTACATATAGGTACTAAGATTCAACTTCCTAGCATAACCCTTTTCTGGGATATGAAAAACCACCTCCGTACCTTGCTACCCCTATCAAAAATTTTTCCAGGATGTCTCTATAGTTGCTCTATACAGTTTTAAATTTTTAGCTTTCTATCCTTTGCGGCTTTCGAGAAATTAAGATCAGAATTTTTTCATTTCCATCCCCTCCCACCATAACTCCCTTCACCCTCCGCTATAGGTCTAATGGTCCTAACTCCTGTAAAATTTTCAAGATCAGATCTGATACTGTTCTTGAGATATAAAAATTTAATTTTCTGAAAAATCATTGTCCCCTCGCTTCCGCGCTTCACGTCCCCCCCTCAAAAATCTTAAATTCAGTAGACTCCACTAGTAATTATATATACAGAAACCAAATTTTATCTTCCTGGGATAATTGAGTCGGAAGATATTGTAACTCCAAGTTTTTCCCTCCCACCCCCATAATTCTGTACCACCCTTAAAATGTTTAACTAGTTTCTAATCTCCTAGTATCTGTTAAGATAACTACAAAGTTTCAGCCATCTGACATCAATCGTTCAGGAGATATGGATTTTAGAATGTTTCAATCCCAGCTTCCCCCCACCCCCCACTCGCACACCCCCTACATGTTTTTGACACTGCAGTCAAAACCAGTGTCACTCGTTCACTTGAAAAATTCAATTGAAGTGTTCGCTAAAATGGAACTCTTCGCTCCTTCGTTCTGGACTCAGTTCCGGACTCAGTTCTACTAGTCACTTCAATTGAAGTGTTCACTAAAATGGAACTCTTCGTTCCTTCGTTCCGGACTCAGTTCCGGACTTAGTTCCGGACTCAGTTCCACTAGCCACTTCAATTGAAGTGTTCACTAATATGGAACTCTTCGCTCCTTCGTTCCGGACTCAGTTCCAATAGTCAAATGGAACTCTTCGCTCCTTCGTTCCGGACTCACTACCACAGTTGTGCTTGTGGGTTGGAAAATAGGAAGAAGAGCGGTGTATACATGAACATGTACATTTCCTCTTTCTTTTTTCTTATGATGGAAAATGGAATGTCATGGTATTCTTCTATTATAGTATTATAATATAGTATTACACTATTAAGGCGGGAAAAATACACAGTGAACAGCACAAAAGACTTAACACCTTATATATTAATGTACAACAGAGAAAAATCACGATTGTGACGTCTTTGTTTAATTATAAATTTTTATTTAAAAAAACCAGCTTGGATAATTTTGACGATGTCATTCGGGTTCTTGAGCGCCATGTCGTATACCATTGAATACACAGCCTTTCGTTCGTACCACCAGTGTAGCGGATTCATGTGTCTAGCAAGCAACGGTTCGTCGAGAAACTTATCGACTTCTACGACACTGGAAGCAGTGGAACTTGAGGCTCCTACCAACTGAAATGCATAATTGTTTTATTGCTAATTCTAATTCAAAATCATGATAATGAAAATTGTATTACCGTGCTGCATGATGCATCAAATTCTTTCCATAAGAAGCTTGCGGTTGCTGTAGAGGTATCAGAAACAGGATTCTGTTCTTCATGGCTCCTTGATGTAGAGGGAACAGCACTACTCGACAGACTTGAAAGTTTCTCTTTCAAAGCGTTAGACGCTGTTGAAAAATTGTCGGGATTTGCAAATCCCTATTTCTTAAATCTCGGATCGAGAAGGGTAGCTTGTGCAATTAACGGACGCTTCTCTAAGTCGTCGAGTCGGGACGTCATATCTGTCAGCAATGTACTTCTCATTCTGTTTACTTCGGATGGTAAATTCAATACTGAATTTAATTTACGCACAATAATAGTGTACAGCAAGGGAAGCTTTGAAAGAGTGACTGACTTTTCAGCACTAATTTCTTGTGTTACAATTTCGAAAATCTGCAAAATTTCTATTGATTTTTCAATAATTTTCCAATCATTATTGGAAAATGTAAATTTTTCCTCTTCCAATCCCAAAATAGCCATGGTAGCAACAAGACATTCTTTATTTTTGAAAAAACGACTTAGCATTTCGAACGTTGAATTCCAACGCGTGACTATGTCTTGCATTAATTTCAATACAGGCAAATTCATTTGGGTTTGGATCTCGCTAAGTTTTGATGTAGCATGATTGCTTTGTTTAAAGTGTTGGACAACACTTTTCACCTTGCGAACAACATTTGCTATATCAGCTAAGCCCTTCTGCACAATTAAGTTTAGGGTATGTGCAAAGCATGAAATATGTCGCCATTTACAAAGGCGAACTGCACCAGACATGTTTGCAGCATTGTCCGTAGCAATTGCCGTAATTTTATTTTGTATTCCCCATTCCCTTATTGTACTTAAAAGCCAATTGGAAATATTTTGGGTTGTATGTTTTTCTGGGAAATGACTACAATTCAGTAGATAGGAACGTAATTCTAATTCCTTGCCGTTATCACTAAGATAATGTGCGGTTACTGCTAAATAACTAGTATTATTAAGCGAAGTCCATCCATCGGTCGTCAGGCAAACAGCAGCAGACAAATCTAATTTATTTTTGATGCCAGTTTTTGTTTCTTCATACAGAGAAGTAAGCAAACTATTTGAAATAGTTTTACGAGATGGTAGTTTATAACCGGGGTTAAGCATATGAACAAATTTGACAAAGTCTGGATCGTTTACCAGACTAAATGGATGGAACTCCTTGCAAATCATTTTAAGTAACTGCAAATCAATTAGTTTACTTTTGGTGATGGGAACCGGTCTAATTACTTCTACAAACGATGACATAGAAGTTTGATCGCCAATATTTTGCGGTGTAGAAGGCGAGTTTATGAAAGAAGCAGAAGGGGGTGATATGAGATGTATATCAAAAGAAAGTATGTTACTTGGAACGGAAACCGAAGTGGATGGCGCTAAGTTTGAAACAGGAAGTTCAGTTCCTTCAAGTAGTATACTGGCCTCTATGTTAACTCTTTCGCCCTGTTCAGCAGATGAAGCAGATATTGGAGTTGTTCTTGATACCGAGATGGTTGGATGTTTTCTCTTAAGGTGGTGTGCTAAATTGCAATACAAGCAATCCACTAAAGCTTAAGATGTTATAGCAATATCGACACTTTGCCTTTTTCGATTTGGTGTCTGTGTTGAAGAGATACCAAATATCACTTTTTTTTCTGGAATCCATGTCTAATGCAGAACAAATGTTATTTTAAACTATAATACAATAGAAATTGTTGTAAACAATCAGTTACGGTTATTGATCCCACAATTTACAAGATACTTTTAAAATATAAACTTAATAGAATTTTATTTTTATAGTTCAATTTTGACGGAGTCAGAAATATATTACAGCAACGTTATTGTAATTAACATATTGAAGACTATTGAATAAAAAAAAACTATTTCGTAGTTAAAAGGTCATAACGTTGGCGGAAACAAGGATTCTGACGACAATAAATATTTTATATCAGTGTTATATTGAAACAATTTAGGCCTAATATTTAAAAATATGTTTTTCAAAATTTACACTAATTACAATTTGAGTTAAAATAAATCTGCAATTATTTTCTTTTTTATAGTATTGTTTTACGTTTAATAATTTATGTTGTATAAGATAATACGAGTAAATATCTTGATATTTTATACTTTTGAATTCGCTCTGTAATAGCATAATTTCAGCTCCGTCCACCGTCACTTTCACGTACAAATGGGCCTTAGGCTTAGTCACAACACCAACATTTAATTTGATTTATATTATAATCAAATGAAAGTATGTAAATCGGGGATCAATGTATCTACTATTATTATAGTAATGAAAATAGAACACACCTTCCTAGCCTAATTAATATTGGATATTTTTCACTTTTCAAATGTCTTGTACTTTCACTTTTTATATTTTTGCACTCTATTTTTATTATATTGGAAATAGCTCCTTTACATATCCGTTAAACGTTGCGACTGACCCTTCATTGAATTTAAAATCTCAAGCCGCCAGATCCTTTTCTTTACTAGATACATATGTAGTTATTTTCGATATCGGCGAAGATAACCAATTCTTTTAAATTTATGTAACATTTCGGAAAACGATAAGATTTATAACATGTAAAGGATTTCGCGTTCGCATTTGAAGAAGAAGTGTAGGACAGCAGCAACTAGGGTACGGTTTATGATAGGTAAACAAATTTAGGCTCGAAACCGATTGTTTGTAAAAGGGATTAGTGTCTCTTGTCTTTAAAATAACATGAGACTTATGGTTACCAAGCCATTAACCACATTATTCCATAATTGTATTCAATCAGTTTCGCGTTCAGTTCTTCCTGCCTAAAAACAAAATTTTCTGAAGTTTTTGTTCACAGTATGATTGTCAACAATTACTTGGGTGTTTTAAAAATGTAAATCTGAAATTAGTACCTGAAATGTGTGAAAAATTACAGATATCGGTTGATGTGTAATACTGGAAAATACTTACGAACTGGTTGAGCAATATCATAATAATATGGAAGATCTAAGGATTTATCGAACGAAAATCGTAATTGTTATTTTAGAAACGAATGAGAAGATATACTCGTACATATTTAAAACTTATCAGTTGTATCACTGTATCGTAAGATTATAAAATGACAATAAAAAACTAAAAAGCTATATGCGAAAAAATAATATTGAAGTTGGAAAGACTGTAAGGTAATCTGATCACTGTTGAATTTAAACTAGATTAAGCTAAACATATGTACATATTTTGGAAATAAAATCAATCAATCAATCAATCAATCAGTTGTATCACTGTACAATTTAAAACTAATACGATGACCAAAAGATAGTCTCTACCTTTAATAAATGATCTTCTGACTTTATGGGGATTTTTTATTTGCGGCAATCATTCGTGCCTTTTTTAAGTAAATAAGCTGCTAAATCCCAATCAAATTATAAATAAATATTATTAGAAACGTTGTTCTACATATGAAATTAATTATCAATAAAGTCGGAGTGAAGGCAATTAGTAATTTTTTGAAATTCGTGCAAATAGGAATTTGATGAACAAATACAAGTCACTCAAATGTCAACTCCAGCAAGTTTTGTTCTGGCAAAAGTAATGTTAATAATTACTGATAGCATAATATACTTTGGAAATTATAAAGCTGACATTCCCCGTGCAATATGTTTTTGTCCAATTTAAAAACTAAACTGTTCAATTACTGTAGACATGGACTTTAGTTATTGATATTGAAGCCGACAGCACTGTTTATAATATCCATACATGCAATACAAGATACCACACGAATATAAAATGAATATGAATGAATATATGATAATCCACTGAGAGAGAAGAACTGATACGTGGGGGTACTAGGGAAGCCGACAGCACTGTTTATAATATACATGCAATGGAAAATACCACACGCATATAATATAAATATGAATGAAATATATGATAAACTACCCCTATAAACCAAATATCGATGAAGAGGCGATGAAGAGGCAGCGAACAGTTTCGAAACCTGTCGCTGAAAAAATATTATCAGTTGGGAACAAGTTCAGCTATGTACTTGCTGTCTGTGAATACGTGTGAGGTATTCGCATTTCTTTCTTCCTCGTACTGAAATACATCCGACCATCTCATCCGCACTCGTCGACATGAGAGATCTCCTATTGCGCATTGTATTTGAAATTGGAATGAGCAAGAACGAGATGGCAATACGTGCACTCACTGAAGAGTATGTATGAAGGAAGTATGAAGTAGACCTGACCAATCATCGATGAAAGGTAGGCCTGACTTATAGGCGAATTATGCCTTACCGGTCGACACTGCACCGATGGACGACGTCCGGTCATATTGGAATAGAATTCTAGTAGTCGACGACTAGTGCAATCAAAAGACAGCTTTTAATCGACTAGCAATCGAAAGATGAATTTCATTGCACTAGTCGTCAGAGTTATGGGTTCCGGCATCATGTTCGCAAAGGAAACTATAGCGCTCTGCGCAGTTGAACATCCGAGTTTGCAATGGCATTTGCCGGCGGGTACGCACTTGATGATAATTTACGTGTCGTGTAGGTCGTTTAGCCTTTTTCTCTCGCTAAAGGCGAAATAGGTCGGCATGTTTACATTCTTGAGGAGAAGATGGGGCAATATTTGTTTTTCGTTTTTCGCCACAAACACAAGCGCACGAGTTAACATAGTAGTAGTTTGTACATAAGAACCCATGAATTTTTCGTGTTTTTGGTTTATAGGGACTGAGAGAGAAGAGCTGACTGGTAAAAATGAAGTTATGTCTTCGTTGTGTGTGTTTTCCGTCTGTGGAGACGGGCAAAACGAAAAGATTTTGTTGGTTGAAAAAAAAGGTCGTCACTGAAAACAACACTCAAAGTCATGACCAAAAAAAAAAAAAGCTCGTGCGGCCGTCGTTCTTCATGTTTTTAGTTTTTGTCACGTGTCGAATGGAACTGCAGTTCACCAAAAGGAGTCCGAGCCAAGTCAGACGAACTTCTATACAAGACCCGGGCAGACATCTCCAGGATCACGGTGATTAGTACGGGTCACTGGCCAATTGGGGATCATGCTGCCAAATTGGCATTCCGTTTAATGCAAACTGTCGCAGCTGCCAGGACATAAATGAACGAGAGTTGCTCGATCATTTATTTCCTTTGCAAATGTCCGGCCTTAGCTAGAGCCCGAGAGCGAGTACTAGGCCTTTCCTTCTACGGGGACCTGAGGAAGTTTTCGGTTAAGAAAATTGGAGAGTTATTACTCTTACTGAACAGTACAGGATGGATATAACAGATCAATTTTCCTCGCACTTATCCCTTAAATTCCCCAGTCACAACAACCCCTAACATCCGTGTTTAATACAAGCTTGTGGTTTCAAAACGGCTATTGAGCTAATTGAGCTCCGTCTAGAGGACAGTGCAGCCACTTAAAGTAACCAACCAACCAGATGGCGAGAATTTTATGAACAACATTCTTTGGACGGATGAATCCCAATTTACCAGAGACGGTATCACAAGCTTCCGCAACCTACATACGTGGGCTGAGAGCAATCTACACACAAGAAGAGCGGCACAGATTCTGTGTCAATTTACGGGGCAGGTGTGATTGGTAACGAAATTTAGCGATTTCCTTGGACCTATAATGCTTCCACCTACCCTCAACAGTTCCAATTACTTACATTTTTTAACAAATGATCTACAGGACTTTTTGGATAATATTCCACTGGTACGATTGGCTTCCATGTTTTACCAACATGATGGTGCTCCAGAACATAAAGGCCGACAAATCACAGATTGGTTAAATTCCAATTATAGCAATCGCTGGATCGGTAGAAATGGACCGATACACTGGCCTGTGAGATCTCCTTATCTAACTATTATGGATTTCTTTGTATGGAGACGGATGAAGGACCTTGTCTACGCAACGGCAGTAGTAACATTGGAAGATCTAAATACCAGGATCGATGCGACAGTAACAGAAGTAAGGCAGGAGTTGAGGAGTATGAATACCAAGAGAACACTTGCAAAAGGAGCTTTAGAGTGCATTCAAAATGAAGGTAGCCATTTTGAACATATATTGTATTATTTTAATTAAAAAATGTTGAAATAAAGCATAAAAACTATTATTAACTTCTTTTAGTTCAAGCAAAGAGTGTAGATCAATATTTTCCTCTTTTTTTTCATAAAAGTCCAATATTTTTGGAATCATAATTTTTTTTTAATTATTAAACTTATACAATAAGTAGTATGGATATGCCGGTTCTGTGTCAAGGGAGAAGGGCGGAGGAGCTTTTGTATGAGTGACGTCATAGATTTGTTTGGAATTCACTTCCTCGGAGGAACTTTTGTATGATGATGTAATAGAGTGGTATGGAGCTGATAAGGAATTTACTCCCCCGGAGGTGATGGAGGAGCTTTTACGGCGGAGGAACTTTTCTATGATGACGTCATAGAGCTGTATGAAGCTGATAAGGAATTTACTCCCTCAGAGGAGCTGGAGGAGCTGTTGCAGTGGATTTTTTCCGTTGCATAAAGTTGGACGTTTTTTGGAGAAGCTTTTACAGTGGATTATTTCTGTTGCATAAAGTTGGACGTTTTTTGGAGAAGCTTTTGCAGGTTTTTTAAAGTTGGACGTTTTTTTGGAGAAGTTTTTGCATGTTTTTTCCGTTGCATATAGTTGGGTGGTTTTTTGTCCGTTTTATTGCTGGGCAGTTTTTTTCCGTTTGTGAAATTCTTTGATGACGTCATCTCGTGTGTGTAGTTATTTTTAATTGCATAATATCAGATTTGTCAGGTGGCCTTTGTATGATGACTGTATGAGGAATTTACTCCGAGCTTTTGACAGTTGTATGGGGAATTTACTCCGCCGAATGGGTGACGGGGTTTTACTTAGCCGAGGAGCGGGGTTTGGACTATCCGGAGTTTAGGCTAGCGGAGGCTTAGGCTATCTGGGGCTTAGGCTAGCGGGGGCTTAGGCTAGCGGGGGCTTAGGCTAGCGGGGGCGTAGGCTATCTGGGGCTTATGTGATACAGGTGATATTGTTGTGGCCTATTGATGAGTTAGCATATTTCTTCGAGCATATCATATTTCAGGTGGTCAGTGTTTGCTCCGACAAGTTGAGACATGTTTTAGTCAGCGTTATTTTTAATTGCATAATGTTGTGAAATTCAGATTTGTCAGGTGGCCTATTGATGAGTCAGCATATTTCTTCGACCGGAAAAAACATATTAAATTTCAATAACTTTTGAAACTTTTTTCAAACTTGAAATCTCTTATTAAAAATTCTATCTCTATGCTCACTACATAATATTAAATCTAATATTTTGAATAGATCTAAAATTCCTTTTTGAAATCTGGCTCTGTCTCGGGCATACATTTCCCATATTCCTTTTCGGCTATTACGATACGCGAAACTCCAGACAACAAAGTGTTTGATAGCAAGCGTATCGTTGAACCTTACTTGTTTTTTCATGATGTTTTACAGTGGAATTCTCCCTTTTAAATTAATGTTAAGTGATATTTATTCCGCTATTTGTCAAAGCTTTTAAGCTCTTCTTCTATTCATTGGATTTTCGCATCTATTTCTTCGATACCTTTCAAATTGCTCTTTATAAGCAAAGTTTCTTCTTCCTTTGATTTCGTTATTTCTCTTTTCTTTGTAGAGAAAGTTTCAGTTATTTTTCTTTTTTCTTTTAAATCTGCAAGCTCTCGTTCTACTTGATCGATTTCATTATCTATCTTCGTATAAGGATGAAGAGCTCGATTCGATTCGAAAAACTTCCTTCAAACCACTCCAATTAATATTTCCCCTCCCCACTCCAATTAATACTTCACACACAACACTTTCAGCTAAACAAACTGGGACAAACTAAATCAACGAGAGTATTGTTTGAAACGTAAGTCAGTAATCATGGTCGATGAATACAAACGCTTTATTAACGAGCACAAGGATTTTATTTTGGAGGAGCACTTAGAGAGATTGACAAAGTATTTTACATTTTTGGAAACGTACACTCATATGGAGCAGAAAATAAGTCAATTTGGAAAACACTACATAAACTGTCCTTGGGCTTATGATGATGCAACATGTGGATCTGATACTTGTGAATGCTGTGATGAGCAGTGGATAATGTGTGAAATAAAAAAACTTGTAACTTTTTACATGAGATTATTAAATAATTAAATTTATTTTCATAGTATTTCATTTACATTTATCCAGGAATTGTGTTTTGATGAAAATCCAAACCACTTAACAAACACCTTGTTTCCATTCTTTCTAACAATTTTTTCCACTAGATATAGCGAATTATGTTTGGTTTTATTTAAAGAATTTATTTTGTAAATTTAATTATGTTTGATTTTATTTAAAGAATTAGAATTTTGATCTTCTATTATTAAAAGATTGAGCCAGACTGAATTCTGAGTGAATCAGTCGAACCTGGCATAGCCATCCTCAGTGTACATGATATGCCTTAGAGATAAGGATCCATGGGATCGCTATGTGCATGGCATAAAACATTCTCTTAGAAGAATGTTTACATTGAATGCAAGATAATATTTTGTGCATGAAGTGCTGACGATAGAAATGGTTAAAATGATATATGAGTATATATGGAGATAATAATTTGTGCATGAAGTGCTGAGATATGATATGTGAGGCATATATTAAATGTGTATGATATGTGAGAACTATATCAATAGTTTGTGCATGAAGTGCTGATATATATAAATGTATGACATGTGTGACATATATAGCTAATAGTTTGTGCATGAAGTGCTGATATATATAAATGTATATGACATGTGTGACATATATAACTAGCTATGGGTTTTTAGCTTTTAGTGAATCAGCTTCATAGAATCCACCTTTAATTGGATTACCTTCATAGTCTTGTTGTGAACGGAGGCCTTGGAGTGAATATTTCGACTTGAAAAAGTCAAAATATTCGAGGGAAAGGAAGGTTCAGGAAAGAGTGGGCCAATTCCTACGTCTGAATTGGTGGCTGAAATCCGAGCGGAAGCGACACGCTTGCTGGTGGCCGGGACTAGCTACGGAAGTTGTGGGGGGGTTCTTGCCCAGATTTCAGTCTATAAACTCTTAGCCTGTACAACAACAAAATTTCGTGTCGGCTTACTCCAAGGTGATTTGAAATTGGGACTATTTTCCCAATAGGTCGTGAAAGACCAAGAAGCGTTGGAGTTGCGCGACTTCACGATTTGTCAGGGCGCTTAGGTGGTATAGCGCCCTGCCTGCCCACCCTACCTCAGCCATGACTGTCCAAAATAAACATTATATCATGGCCCCTTATTGAGGTTCAGGGATTGGAGCTTAGACGATTGGGTTCATTTTAAAACTGGCCTTTAGCCTTTAATCATCTTTGCAATACAAAAAAAATAACCATATAAAGCCCCTAAAATATATAACCAAAAAAAAAAATCTGGAAAGTAAAAGAATACACCAAAAATATATTGCCAAAATAAATGATAAAAAAATATAGGAAATAAAAATAAACTCACCCCATTAGATTCTAATTTTTCTTACTTTTATTATTTTTTTAAATTATTTTTATTTCCGTCTCGTCCGTCATGTCCTGTCTGTCATTTTATTTATTTTATATTATTTTTTCTCATTTTAATTTTTATTCATTTTTTTTTTTTTTTTAAATTTTTTTAATTCAATTATTTTAATTACTAATTATTTTAAATTAATTTTTTTTTTTTTTTATTTTATTAATTCATTTTATTTAGCTATTTTAAAACCGCGACATTAAAATACTACTCTTGGCACTTGTACGTTTTTCTTTTACTTTTTCCTTCCGCGATATTTACTTTGTTTTAACTTTAAACTTTTCATTTTATTTTAATGGGACTTTCACTATTTATTCATTTTTTCTACATTTCCATCACAATTTCCAAATTCCACCATAATAAATGCGTAAATCCACCCGGATCGGAAGAATTCCCGAGAGATTCGGTTTCGCGAATGTGACGCTCAAATTGCACGCAGCAGGGTACAAACGAAACAGCACTTAGAAATTCGACAGCAAACGGAACAAAAAATGCAAGCTTCACTTTTACAATTCGATTTAATTTACAATTAAATCTCCTTTTTCTTTTCGTTAATCTTCAAGGGATCGTCGTTTGTCACCAAAAAAAAACTTTGCGCGCCATATTCGCATGATTCAAAAAAAACTTTTCAGGCATTTAAACTTTTAAAAAACGGACAATAAAAAAAAACCAACTATTACACAGCATTTTCCTTCCACTAAATTTTCACTTTGTGGTCATTTATGATAATGCTTTAATTTATGTTTCACTGGTTTTGATTTTATTTAATAATTTCATTACGTTGGGGGGAAAGATTTGGGAAAACAAAAACTCGCTTAAGACACGCTCCATTTTATCAAACCCTTCGATGTTCAAATTCCGACCGATCGATCGTCTCCGCCGTGGTCCGGCTTCCAATCCAAGCACAGTCGGGAACCTTAAGCGATAGCCTCGATCTAAATTACGGGCTATTTGAATTGGACACAACTTTTAATTCGGCGAACAAACAAAAAAAAAAACAGACAACACATCCGTCGATTGCGAGTCGCGTTGAAAATCCGAATCGATTCGAATTGCACGCGCGGAACACTGCCTTTTTTCACAAAAAAAAACTCTTGCTCCGTCGCCGGCATCTACCGAGTCTCGCAAACTTTTGCGCACTTTTTCAAATTTCTTTGACTTTTTGGTTTAGTGCTCTTCACGCGTTGAATTTATATTTTTAAAGAATGCGTTATTTCAGCCCGACTGAATTCTTTTCATGGAAATTTTCGATAATTTCCATCGGAGTCGCGACGGTAGCACTTAGCAGCCGAGAAATTTTCGTCCGCCCCTCGTTGCTTGCAAGTTCCAAATCCTCTTCCACTCTTCGACCGCTATCTCGCTTCCGGCATCTCCAGATCAACGGTTCTTTTCCAAAAACCCGTCTCGCTGTTAAGTTGGTGGCGGTTGCGGGTGCGGCCAAAATTCATCGTGGCTGAATTTTGATCGCACTTGCAATCGCCCAGCAGGGAATTTGTGAGTTTTTGCTGGACAACTCAACAGTCTTCTAACAAATATGTCACAGGATTGGTTATTTGAATTTTTCGAATCTTAAAAATTTGTGTTGTCCAGTTTGATGTGTAACCTTTTTCAAATATATGTTTATATTTACTAATTCGAACATGATCACCGACTTTATATTTTGCTACACCAAGCACTTTAATATGAGCTATTCACTGCTGAAGGTTTCATTTTAATTGTTCGTTGCTTTGTATTATTATATGTATTGATCAGTACATTAACTAGGTCAATCCATTGGTAATTTCCATTCATACTAAACTCTTTCGACATCATATTTTTTAGTGTACGATTAAATCGCTCTACAATTGATGCTTTAAGAGTACTGTACGTAGAATAATGATAATTTGATGTTTTTCCATTACGTTTTTAAAGTTTTTATTGAAAAATTCCTTTCCATCATCCATTTGCAAGTTCTTGGGAATCCGACCCTGCTTGAAAATGGACTCAATTGCTTTAGTAACTTCTATGTCAGTCTTCGATTTAATAGGGACAACCCAAGCATATTTTGAAAACGTGTCAATTATTGTAAGTAGAAAATGAAATCCTGTATTTTCAGTAGCGGATGCGCCCATCTCAACTAAATCAGCTTGACATAAGTCATCCAAACCTTTTATAATAACCCGTCGTCGTTTAAAGTTCCTTCGAACAAATGTATGTAATTCATTCACAACTTCTCGCTTACTCATGATTAAAAAGACCAATATTTGTTTATAATAAGTTAGCTATTTATTGAATTTTTTATAACAAAGTTTTTTATTAGATAAGCATTTTGTAGAGAACAACATCCAGTATGATAAGAACATCCTTGTGTCTCAGGATAGTCCTTTTTCAATGTCTTGAGATTGGGAGCACCGAAACTATCCAGGTCGAATACCTAAACAACAATACTGCTCAATAAGCTCTCAAGCCAGTTTTTTTTCCAATCCTTTAACGTATATTAGGTGTGTTTTTTTGCGCATTTATCCAGATTAGAGTAGTGATTAAAATTTATATACAAAATAACAACAATATTGCTGTTTTTACGATTCTTTATAACTTTTTTCAATAGATAGTAGGCTAGATTAGAGAATTTATCGCGAGTAGTTCACCCAGTGAGCTTACTGGGTTAACTATTCCGGTTAAAATCTATATTCTAGCCTACTATCTACAGGGAAAAGGAATAAAAAATAATAAAAACAGCAATATTGTTGTTGTTTTCAATGTAAATTTTAATCACTACTCTAATCTGGATAAATGCGCAAAAAAACACACCTATTATAGTGTTTTTTATATCGAGTAGTAAATATTGTTTCAGGTCATAGAATGAAGTTCCACCACCATCCCATTTGAATCCCTGATGATTTTCATATAACCATTGGGCTTGATGTTTCAGATTATCTGAAAGCGTTTCAAAACTATACGGTGGTTTCATTATAAAATGTTGATGATGAATGTTTTCATGGAGGTGTACGATAGTCAATTCTTTTACGTTGAATTTATTTAGTGGTCCTCTAAAGCCTTGCATATCGATAACAACATCCATCGTGGTTGACAATCTATCTTAAACTGAATATTGTTCCCTTTTTATACAAGTTTTTGAACTGCGCTAGTGAGAAGATTATATTCAATTATACGGCTGTTGTTAATGCTGGGATATCTGCTGATGTTTTAATTTCTAGCCGTATATCAACTGAGCCCGCTTTTATAGATTCATTTTGACGTAAACAGTCAATTACTGTAATTGGTGCATCTTTCTTGTATTCCGTTCGCGAAAGTAATGGTTGTGCTTGGACATCATACCCTGCAAGAAAATTACCGGGTAACTCCGCCGGAGCTCCGCCGTAGCATTACCCGGTAATCTTTCAGTTAAAACGTATAGGCCTCGGGACAAAAATTAACTTATATACTTCGTATCGGTGTGCATACGTGTGATTCGCTACCTCTATCTCCATCTCTTTCACTCCTAGTTAACGGTACCCGGTAGCTAGCTGGTAAATTAACCCAATCGCATAGTGCAAATTACAAAGCGAGGCCAGTACGATTTAACGAGTAAATTGCAGGGTAATGGTACCCTATAGTTGCATACTAAATTACCGACATGGATGCATGGAAATTTCGTAAGATCCAAAGCTCTGCAACATGAAGTGAATACGGCAAAAAGGCTAAAACCTAGGAATAAGAAAAGACTTACCGATTTTCTTTCTTTACGACACTTTTAATTTCATTTCACGGCACGAGCACAAAAATTACCATAAATGACACGCGTTCAGCTCAGCTAACAATTTCCATATGCGAGCCGATGACGAGATGATCGGGCCGGGTACCGGCTCGCGTGCTGCCACCACACGACATTTTTACCTGCTTCTTTGTTTTTCGGTCTGGTTTCAATTCTACAGCAGGAGTTGCGGGATAGGTCCGCTCGACTAATTTATGCGAAAATTTGATGGCACATAAGACTAGAAAAGGGCCATGTACTCCAAAGTTTGAATGTATCACATACAAGTAAACATTTTTGATGACAGGGTATTGGATTTAGTGAATGTGTTTGTACTTTCGGTAGCTCTTTCTTGCAGGGTAATCAGATTGTTGAAAATTGCTATACATATCATATAATATAGCATATCGATCACGTTGAAATTTAATATTTAAATCATCATATGGATACGATTCCGAGTTTAAGTGTACTTTAACATTTGTGAGTTCACAATGATCAAATTTGCTTGCATCCTTGTCCTTACGATTTTTTCGAATTTTCTGCAAATTAATAATATATCGTGGTTTTTCCAGTTGACTTGCGGTTTTGACACTCACTTTGGTAAAACTGGATAATCATATAAATCCTAATTTCGAAAACAAATTTGAACTGCTTGGCCAGATTCAATATTTTTCAACATTTTTCATTTCAGAACCATCTAAGATTACGTGAGGCACCATCCATTGTAGTTTAACAATTTTGAATTGTACATTATCAGTGGGTGCGTATTGACCAGGCGCGTAGCGTCAGGGGTAGCGGGGGTAGCGCCGCTACCCCTTTCTTTCCTGAAAGAATCTTTTTTCTTTATTCCGTTCCTAGTCCACTTACGCATTCATGAATATGAATTCATACTTGAGTTAATCAATCGATTAATCAACATATAACTTACATGTCCAAATGTTAAGTATCGAGATCCATAGCTCACGCAAAGTTTCTTGATTACCTTCAAAAAAACTATCATTCCATGGAGGGTATCGCAACTTTTTAGCGCTATGCTACACGACGAAACATTCGCACTTTTCTTCGGCCTGGCCAGCGCTAGAAATTTGCGCTTCCTCTATATGGTTTTCTTTTTGAAAGTGTTGTCGTTTCACTGCAATTACGATTTTATATTGCATTTTAAATTGTTAATTGGCATATGGCAATTTGATTCAACTGTGTTTTTGCAATTTGCATTCCTTTGATAAAACAGTATATTTCTCTGTTTGACGATGTCAACAATCAAGCCATTTGAATTAATTTGGTCCCTTCTTTAGAAAAACAAATTGATCAAAATTACGACTTGAGACCAGGAAATCACATTTGTTAGAATTACGAACAAATTTTATAGATGAATTTGTTTTACCATGTTCAATTTTGGAAAATCTTTTGTTTTTACCAACAATCCTTGATTGGCAAAGCAAAATTAATTTAGCGTTTAAATAATATGAAATTGTAGTGTCATCTGTGAGAATTGGTGTGGACCAATTAATGCAGTGGCATTACTTTGATCCACACCAATTCCACAAAAAAACAATCAGTTCAGTGGTTGGGGTTTTTGTTTTGGAGAGTTTGAGGTCTGACAGCTGGGTAGGAAAAAAGGAGGTTAAGTTTTTTTTGGCGCGGACGAAAGTCGGTTTTTCTGAGCGCGAAAAAAGTTTTTTTTTGCAGATCGAAATGAAAGAAGATAAAAGAAGTTTTGGCGCGCACGGGCGATAAAAGTTTAGAAAAAAAGTCGCGTAATGTTACTTTTTACTCGCGTCCGTAAGTTTACTAATCGCGGATTCCAGTGAACCAATATGACGAACCTTCGCGCACGGATTATGTGTTAATAGCTCCCTACTGTTGTGATTGCACAGTGATTTGATCTTAATTAAAATGATATTTTGTTAAAAATTGTAAAAAAAAATATTTGCAAAAGTCATTGTTAGTAAATTCTTTTTACGAAAAATACAAAGCAGCAGTAGAGTTTGCGAAAACAGTGGTACGCAAAAGTTTTCGGCCACCCACATTTTATTTAAAAAAATTAGTTATTAGCAAGCAAAGCAAAAGAGCTGAAAATCTTCGTATGCCAATGTGTTGAAAATTTCCGAGTGAAGCGAGCGGAGAGAAAAGTGGCTCCAAAAAGTTTTCGGCCACCATATATAAAAAAATTAAATAAAAGGGCAAAGCAAGTGAATAGATAAAAGTCATAAAATAGAAATTAAAATTAAAAATAAAATAAAGTAAATTAAAAATAAATAAAAATCATAATATAGGAATACAATTAAATTAAAAATAAAATAAATTAAATTAAGAATAAAGAAAATCATAATAAATTAAATTATAAATAAAAAAAAATAAATATGACAGACCAGGACAGAAATTGACATGGACAAACAATGAATAATGATAAAATATAATTTAAAATGATATAAAATTAAAATAACAGCGAAAAAAAGGAAGAAAAAGGTAATTTTTTTTTTATTATCTTTTTGAATTTTCGTATCAATTTTTTTTGTTTTGTAAAATGGTGTAGAAAAATGGCTTAATAGAGCGTCATTGAGATGGATCTTCTTGTTTGAAGACCTTCCGCCCCCTCATTCCTCTCTTTAGGGGCCATATTCAAAAATTTTCTTTGTGGACAAGATGGCTAAGGTAGGGTGGGCTAGACGGCGCAAAACATCCGCGCCAGTCGAGTTGAAGGGAGTTTTCTCGGTCTCTCATGACCGATTGGGAATCTTATCCCAATTTTATCACCCGGGTAAGTCGGCGTGAAATTTTTGTTGTATAGGCCATGGGTTTTATGGTCTGGAATATGAACAACGTACCCCCCCACAGCCGCAGCTAGCCCGGAAGCCAGCAAGCACGTCGCTCCAGTTCGTATTTCAGCCACCAATTCGGACGTAGGCGGAATTGGACCCCTGTTTCCCGATCCCAACCTTCCCTTCGGTTATTTTGACTTTTTTAAGTAGAAATAACCACTCCAAGGCCTCCAATCACAACAAAATGGCGCCCAACGTGGGGCTAGCCAAACCAGCGCGTAGTTCACAACGCGTGATGGGACAATATGCGAGAGTCGGAAAAATGCCGCATTAAAGTTGTCACATCGAACTGACTTAAAATTTGTCTGGTAGCGACTTAAAATAACGCTTAAACAGCACCTACAAGTCCAGTGAACAAGCTCTTTTGTTACTTCACTTACTTCTAGTGTGGTTCGAATTTACAGCTGGACATTGTGAAACCTTCATATTGACAGTTTTCTGTTGGCAACCTTTAGGCGCCATCAGAATTCCATATGAAGGGGCAGCCTTTTCTATCTGTGGGTTCGAATTGGACTTGTTGTGGGTTAAGTAGGGTGTTCAAGACCCATCTAACTGATGTATTGTAGGTACCCTTTTGAAAGCTGGGCTTGCCTTGACTTGGCGGGCAAGTCGTCAGACGATTGGGCAGACTACCTGCAATATATGTTTTAGATTGGTGAGGAGAAGACAATACAGAAGTCTTCAAAAGAGTTCCTTATTTCCTTATCCTTCCTTTTAGAGTTCCTATAACGTAAAATTGAATTAAATTATGTAGTATATTTTTTTTTAATTTTTAAGTCTTAGGACAATTTATTTTCATAGTAGTATTTTATTTTATTTTTCTTTTGTTTCATCCCATTTTTTTTATATTTTCTCGATTCCAATTTTCCCAGGAAGTTGAAGAGGCTGAGATTTGCCTTTTAACTCGACCTAGCAGGAGAGAGGATGAGGTTTGGGAGGTGGATAGCGAGAAGATCCATCACGTTTTGATTTTTATTTTGTTGCTTTAATGGAGCTTTCTTTTGCTTTGATTTTTTTTTGATTTTGATTTTTGCATTTGCTGGTTGCTTTGCTTTACGTTTTTTTTGCGATTTTCTTTAATTTCGAAGAGACGAATTTTGAGCCTTATATATTTAAAAATTTGCATGATTTTTTTTTTTTGCTTTCGTTTATTAGTTATAATTTTTTTGATTGCCGATATTTATATATATTTATTTTTCTGTTGCTATCAAATTTAATTTGCTTAATATTCGAATTCGATTGCTTCGCTACATTTGACGCAAAATAATCTTCTTTTCTTTTGGTTTATTTTTTTGAATCCTTAGTTTGAGGAATGTTCATGTAGTTAAAATATTTCCCTATGTAACTATTTATTTATTATAGGCGTTTTTTTTTTATTTTGCATGTTAGGCTATATATTATTTTTGTACTTTAGTTATTTATTCTTTTCGCATGGTTTTGTATGATTAGTTATTTATTTCCTTGTTTATTATATATATATATTCATCATTATTGGAATTTAGGAAATTATTATATTTTTGCATAGTTTTTTTTGTTAAGTTTATCGTAGTTTTCGTAGTTTAAATTTTTAGATTTAGTTGCGGAATTTATTTTTTTTTGTTTGCATAGGCTAATTTTTCTTAGATTTAGTTGTTATTTTGCTAAGTTAGTTAGTTTATTTCTTTGGTTATGGTAGTTTAATTTATTATGTAGGTAGTTATTAGATTTTTTTTGTATTATTATTTTTGTAGTTTATAATTTATTTTTTTTGAACATTTATTTTAGTGTTGTTAGTTTTAGTAATCTACACATATTTTGAAGTTGAGTTTATTTTTTTCTTGTTTCACTTTTTTACTTATATTTATGTGGGATATTTAGTTTAGTAGTGTAGATTATTTATTAGATTTATTTTTTTTTGTTTAAACTTCTTTCTTTTGTCCTTTTTTTTTTTTTTTTTTTTTTTTTTTTTTTCCTTCTACCATGCCACTGTCACGAACGCCAGAAAAGAGGGTTGATGTGCTGTGCACAGTTTGCCAGGAGTGGGTGGAGTTAGAGAATGAGGCAGTAACGAAATGTGGCCACCAATTCCATGAGAATTGCCTAGACAAGTGGATGACGAAACAACAGATATGTCCCACTTGTAGTAAAGCTTTGGGTAAGTCGGACTACTGGTCTTTCCGGGGAGTAGAGGGAGCGATAGCCGCCCCTGGACCGTTGACAAGAAGCAGGGCTCAGTTAACGGTCCCACAGCTTTCAAAAGATGGAGTTTCTCTCCTTAGGGAGTCAAATTTGGATCCTCCACACGAGCTGGACGGCGGTCAAGCCTTCTACGCTCCGGACGGAACAGTGGGCACCGACCTAGGGATGGGAATGGGCCCACCACAACCACCACACCTACAACCACCACTACCTTCGGAAAACCTGGCACAACCACCACAACTACAACTACCACTACAACCGAGGACGACACAAGAGGCACGTGTGAATCTTGGAGTTGATGAGATTACTCAACTGATTCGCACTGTGCTGAGGGAGGAGCGATCTCATCAATTCCAAGAGTCGCACAGTGATCGTTCTCGTACAACGAATCACACCTCCAGAGCTACAAGTGCTGCTCGAGCACCTGAGAGGGCTCAGCCACCACACTATCCGGTCGCTCAGTTCGCTGATCGTAGGAGCACCGGACCGAATTATAGACGCCGCAACACCACAAGTCCCATACGGACATGGCGTCTAAAATTTAATGGAGACGCTAAGGTGTTGCGAGCCGAAGAACTTATATATCGTGCCGAGGCTCTTGCGACTAGCGAGCTGAACGCGGATATGGACTTGCTCGCACGCAGCTTCTACATGCTGCTTGACGGCCGTCCAAACAGTTGGTTCTGGACCTGGCACAGGTCCAATCCAATGCCAACTTGGGCGGTACTAAAGCCTGCATTTTTGCAGACGTGGGGTGTGCGAGCAAGTGACTGGGACATTAGACGGCAAATGCTAGCCAGACGTCAGGTCCCAGGCGAGTCCTATCAGATGTTCGAGCAAGACTTGTGTGAGCTTCGTAACTTGCTGTCGAATCCGATGCATGACGGAGAGTTCGTGGAGCTGGTGCGTGGAAATTTGTTGCCAAACACGCAGCAACAAATTTGCCTGCAACAAATTTGGTCGCTTGACCATCTTCGACAGATCGTCTCAAGAGTCGAAGACATTAGACGGTCCACCAATTACGGCTACTCGAGTCATACCCGAGTTGCTGAGGTCGTGGAGCCTCCTACAGAGGTTTGTGATGAGCGCAATGGTTCCGAAGCCATGGCGGCAATTACATCTGGGGCTCCACTAAAATGTTGGAACTGTGAGCGATTAGGTCACAGTTATCGACTATGTGCAGAAGCTCCCAGGGGTATTTTCTGCTATGGCTGCGGAACAAAAGACGTTTTGCGACCGCATTGTGCTCGTTGCAATCGGGAAAACTCCGGAACGGAACGAACCTCTTCGGAAAATTCTCGTCCTTTTCGGAGCAACCCACAGCAGCCACCCAAAACGTAGGAGACTCTTCGATCTCCGCAACTTGTGGTGATGACGACGCATCACCAGCCAAACCATCGGATTTGACAAGTGCCACGACTGAGTCTCATCCAGTCGTAATTCTTCCCAAATCCCTACCTCCTGTTCGCAAAGCGCCTGTACCTCGAAAGCCTTACCATGTAAGACTGAAGGAGTACATGGAGGCACGCGACAGGATTTTTAACGACTCAAATTCACCTTTAGTGAATATTTCTTCTTGTTCCACATTTCAACCTTCCCCTATTCCAACTCCTAAAAAGGCGATTTTACGTTTACGCGCATTTTGGCGTAAAGTTCGTGAGAGAAAGAAGGCAGTAATGTCGACTATTATCTCCGAACCTTTTGACGTACGTCCCTATGCTATGGTCTCCCTTTTTAATGTAAACGTTAAAGGTCTTTTAGACAGTGGTGCGAGCATTAGTTGCCTAGGAGCGAATGCACTAGAACGCCTTGAGCGAGCGCAAGTGCATTGGAAGCCGATTTGCCACGAGGTGAAGACAGCTGATGGTGCTTCACAGAGGGTAGTGGGAAGTGTGACGACCGAAATTCAATTTCGTGGAGTTACACAACCTATTACCCTTTACATCGTGCCGAGTTTATCTCAGGATTTATATCTTGGGGTAGACTTCTGGCGAGCCTTCCATCTTGCTCCATCCATTATCAGTTGTGTCAACACACAAACCACCTCTTCGCAACGTGATGCTACTGCGATGCACTCTTTAACGAGTAAAGATGTTGAACGTTTAGAGAACGTTAAGTCCAAGTTCCCTTCTTTCGAACTTCACGGTTTGGGAAGGACTAACGTTCTCGAACACGAAATCGACGTAGGAGAAGCGCGCCCCATCAAACAAAGACACTACCCAGTATCGCCGGCGATTCAAAACCTCATGTATGGCGAGGTCGATCGTATGCTAGCAATGGGAGTGATAGAGGTTAGTTTGAGTGCGTGGAGTTCGCCGGTAGAGCTCGTGAGGAAACCAGGGAAAGTCCGGTTATGTTTGGATTCTCGAAAGGTGAATAATGTGACGAAAAAGGATGCATATCCACTTCCACATATCGACGGAATCCTTAGTCGATTATCACGAGCCAACTACATAACCAGTCTTGACCTGAAGGACGCCTTTTGGCAGATTCCTCTCGAGGCTAAGTCCCGTGAAATGACGGCGTTTACCATTCCCGGACGACCCCTCTATCATTTCACCCGGATGCCATTTGGGTTGTGCAATGCACCCCAACGTATGTGCCGTTTGATGGATCGTGTTATCCTACCCGAACTGAAGGACCAAGTATTTGTTTACTTGGACGATTTATTGTTGATCTCGGAGGATTTCAATTCCCACTTGGTTTTGTTGGCGGAAGTTGCCGAATGCCTAAGGAAGGCTGGACTTACAATCAATGTGAGAAAAAGTAAGTTCTGTCTGAGGGAAGTGAATTACCTCGGATACATTGTTGGAGATGGAGGCCTGAAGACAGATCCGAAAAAAGTCTCGGCCATGGTCGATTACCCTTCGCCGAAATCCGCACGTCAGGTTAGACGCTTTCTTGGTATGGCTGGATGGTATCGACGATTCATTTTCAACTTTGCAGCTGTGGTCTCACCAATCTCAGACACGCTGAAAAAGGCCGACAAATTTACTTGGACTTCAGAGGCGGAAACTGCGTTTCAGTCTGTGAAGGCCATGTTAACTGCGGCCTCTGTATTGGTAAATCCAGACTTCACTAGACCATTCGTGATTCAATGCGATGCTAGCAAATCTGGAGTGGGAAGTGTTCTTTTCCAAGAGAACAATGATGGATCGGAATCTCCTATTGCATTTATGTCCCAGAAGCTCAATTCCGCTCAACGCAATTACAGTGTTACAGAGCTTGAATGCTACGCCGCTGTGTTGAGCGTGAAAAAATTCAGAGCGTACGTGGAAGGGACATCGTTTAAGATTATAACGGACCATGCGAGTCTCAAATGGCTGATGTCTCAAAAGGATCTCAGTGGACGTTTGGCTCGCTGGAGTTTGAAGTTGCAAGGCTTCGACTTCGTGATCGAACATCGTCGTGGGAGCCTGAATATTGTTCCCGATGCCCTCTCTCGCGTATACGAAGACGGATTAAATGCGCTGATCGACGTTGCACCCATGGTTGACTTGAGCTCTTCAGAATTTCAGAATACGGAATATGAGGATCTGAAGGCAACTGTGTAGGCAAACGCCCCTCGGCTTCCTGATGTATGCGTTAGAGATGGCTACGTGTACAAGCGTACAGAGCCCTATAACGGTGACCCAATCACAGAAGATCGTGCCTGGAAACTTTGGATTCCATCGAGCTTGGCGCCTACTGCGATCGCTCAGGCCCATGAAGCGGATACCATGGTTCACGGTGGGTTCGCCAAAACGCTAGAGCGCATTAGGCGATACTTGTATTGGCCCGGTATGTCTACACAAGTCCGCGATTTCGTTCTTTCGTGTCAGACTTGTAAAGAAACGAAGTCCCAGAATCGTCCGCTTAGAGCTGCAATGGGAGAAGCCTTCAAAACGCAGAAGCCCTTTCAACATCTATACATTGATGTATTAGGACCATACCCTAGGACCAAAAGTGGGAAAATCGCTATCCTTGTTGTCCTTGACCATCTGTCAAAATTTCCCATCCTTCATCCCCTAAGAAGAATTACGGCGGGTGAGATCACGACGTTTTTGGAGAGGGATGTCTTCCATATGTTTGGTACCCCGAGACAATTCTCTCCGACAATGGGTCTCAGTTCAAGTCGGCGACATTTAACTCCATGCTTTCCAAGTATGGGGTTAAACACCTATATACCCCAAAATACTCGCCTCAGGCGAATGCTTCAGAGCGAGTCAACCGTTCAGTTTTAGCTGGACTCCGTGCGTTCATCGTGGAGGACCAGACTCGATGGGACGAAAACTAAAGCAAAATAGGATTTTCTCTTAGGAGTTCAATTCACCAAGCCACTAAGTTTTCGCCCTATCAGGTTTTGTTTGGGACTCACATGATGTCGCATGGAGATGACTACGCTCTGTTGCATCGTTTGAAAGTGCTAGGTGATGTAGACTTGCAACTGGGTCCCAGAGAAGGTACTCCTATCGTGAGGCAACTGGCACAGGCGAATATTCAGGTCGCACACGAGAACAGCAGTAGGCGTTATAATATGCGTGCGGCTCAAACTCAATTTAGAGAAGGACAGTAAGTGTACAGAAGAAACTTTACCCTGTCCACAGCAGCACAAAATTATAACGCCAAACTGGCCAAGAAGTTCTTGAAGTGCAGGATTCGTCGTGTGCTAGGCAACTCGCGATATGAGTTAGAAGATCTCGGAGGCAAACGTGTGGGAGTGTACCACTCCAAAGACCTTCGTCAGTGACTGGAGCGAGTGACATACTCCGAGAGTGCCCGGTCACTGCAGTCGTGAGCATGAGACGCAAACGGAGCTCACAGCTGCCTTTTTCAGCCTGTTCGGCGTTGTAGACAACGGCGAGCAGTCTGTGTTGTAGTGTCATCTGTGAGAATTGGTGTGGACCAATTAATGCAGTGGCATTACTTTGATCCACACCAATTCCACAAAAAAACAATCAGTTCAGTGGTTGGGGTTTTTGTTGTGGAGAGTTTGAGGTCTGACAGCTGGGTAGGAAAAAAGGAGGTTAAGTTTTTTTTGGCGCGGACGAAAGTCGGTTTTTCTGAGCGCGAAAAAAGTTTTTTTTTGCAGATCGAAATGAAAGAAGATAAAAGAAGTTTTGGCGCGCACGGGCGATAAAAGTTTAGAAAAAAAGTCGCGTAATGTTACTTTTTACTCGCGTCCGTAAGTTTACTAATCGCGGATTCCAGTGAACCAATATGACGAACCTTCGCGCACGGATTATGTGTTAATAGCTCCCTACTGTTGTGATTGCACAGTGATTTGATCTTAATTAAAATGATATTTTGTTAAAAATTGTAAAAAAAAATATTTGCAAAAGTCATTGTTAGTAAATTCTTTTTACGAAAAATACAAAGCAGCAGTAGAGTTTGCGAAAACAGTGGTACGCAAAAGTTTTCGGCCACCCACATTTTATTTAAAAAAATTAGTTATTAGCAAGCAAAGCAAAAGAGCTGAAAATCTTCGTATGCCAATGTGTTGAAAATTTCCGAGTGAAGCGAGCGGAGAGAAAAGTGGCTCCAAAAAGTTTTCGGCCACCATATATAAAAAAAATTAAATAAAAGGGCAAAGCAAGTGAATAGATAAAAGTCATAAAATAGAAATTAAAATTAAAAATAAAATAAAGTAAATTAAAAATAAATAAAAATCATAAAATAGGAATACAATTAAATTAAAAATAAAATAAATTAAATTAAGAATAAAGAAAATCATAATAAATTAAATTATAAATAAAAAAAAATAAATATGACAGACCAGGACAGAAATTGACATGGACAAACAATGAATAATGATAAAATATAATTTAAAATGATATAAAATTAAAATAACAGCGAAAAAAAGGAAGAAAAAGGTAATTTTTTTTTTATTATCTTTTTGAATTTTCGTATCATTTTTTTTTGTTTTGTAAAATGGTGTAGAAAAATGGCTTAATAGAGCGTCATTGAGATGGATCTTCTTGTTTGAAGACCTTCCGCCCCCTCATTCCTCTCTTTAGGGGCCATATTCAAAAATTTTCTTTGTGGACAAGATGGCTAAGGTAGGGTGGGCTAGACGGCGCAAAACATCCGCGCCAGTCGAGTTGAAGGGAGTTTTCTCGGTCTCTCATGACCGATTGGGAATCTTATCCCAATTTTATCACCCGGGTAAGTCGGCGTGAAATTTTTGTTGTATAGGCCATGGGTTTTATGGTCTGGAATACGAACAACGTACCCCCCCCCAGCCGCAGCTAGCCCGGAAGCCAGCAAGCACGTCGCTCCAGTTCGTATTTCAGCCACCAATTCGGACGTAGGCGGAATTGGACCCCTGTTTCCCGATCCCAACCTTCCCTTCGGTTATTTTGACTTTTTTAAGTAGAAATAACCACTCCAAGGCCTCCAATCACAACAAAATTATGATTTATTTTAACTCAAATCAATCTCTCTCTTTCAAAGACTTAATCTAATCGAATGAACGAAACCAAAACGACAGTACGGGTGCATGTAGGAAATTAGACATGTTATTTGCGTGTGGTTTAAAGTCACTTACTTCTAAAGCCTAGTACTGTTTTCCGAGCGAAACGAAATGAACTGTCAAATTCCATATAAAAAAATTAATTCTTTCGTTTACTTTTCGCGACGAAATATTTCGTTCGTTTTGCAGTACTGTGTTCATGGGCGGAATGGACATTTGCAGTAGTCACTAATGGATGGCGCTTGGTTCCGTTAAAGTTTTGATGCCAAGGGTATGGTACCCTTTTATGACAAGTGAAATATTTGACAATTCAACACTTTCAACCGTTCGCTGTTAGTTCAGTTCGTTTATGCTCGGGAAATTTTGTGTGAGCTATATTTTGTTGTGTTGTGTGCCGGAATTGTAAATTCTAGCCAATATTTTAATTTCTTTCAAATTTCGCGCGTTTTTATTTCACTGACATCTAGTAGCGAGGTGAATAATTTATTTCACTCTACTTCGAAGTTATCTTTTTCGTTCGTTTTCGTTTCGCCGAACACAGTGCTATACCTTACTAAGAGTACCTATCCAAAACTAAAAAAAAACCAAAATTCTTTAACGATCGACCTGTCGTATATAGAACCCTTAAGAGCGCTACCCCGAGGTTTCACGCCACGCTACGCTACTGGTATTGACAATCTTGTTCTTGCTCGTTCAGTTTTCTTGATTGAACTGATTGGATTTACTCTAGGTTGAGTGTTATATACCAATATTCCGGGGCATTAGTAGTGTGGATATGGGGTTTCTGGACCAACGGAGGAGATGGAGGAAGCTTTTATATGGATGACGTCATAGTCTTGTATGGAGCTGATAAGGAATTCACTCCGCCGGCGGAGGAGCTTTTGCCTGGTGACGTCATAGTCTTGTATGGAGCTGATAAGGAATTTACTCCACCAAGCTTTTTGCATAAATTTAGGTGTTTTTTGAGAAGATTTTTCCCATTGCATAAAGTTGGGCGTTTTTTGAGAAGCTTTTTAGGTGTTTTTTGAGAAGATTTTTCCCATTGCATAAAGTTGGGCGTTTTTTGACATACTCCGTGGTGGGAGTCCAGACTTATGGTAGCGGAGGTCCGGGGCTTAGGCTAATGGGGACTTAGGTGATCTGAGGCTTAGGTGATCTGGGGCTTAGGCTTAGGCTAGTGGGGGTCTGAGGCTTAGGTGATCTGGGGCTTAGGCTTAGGCTAGTGGGGGTCTGAGGCTTAGGTGATCTGGGGCTTAGGCTTAGGCTATCCGGGGGCTTTTTTTGCAGTTGCCTTTTTGGCTTTACTCCAAGCTCTTAGACAATTGTGCATAAAGTTGTGAAGAGAACGACGAAGGAGATGGAGGAAGCTTTCGTATGGATGACGTTATAGATTTGAATGGAATTCACTCCGCCAATGGTTTTTTCGTAGTTTTGGGGTCAGGCTTAGGCTTAGGCTAGTGGGGGTCTGAGGCTTAGGTGATCTGGGGCTTAGGCTTAGGCTAGTGGGGGTCTGAGGCTTAGGTAATCTGGGGCTTAGGCTTAGGCTATCCGGGGGCTTTTTTTGCAGTTGCCTTTTTGGCTTTACTCCAAGCTCTTAGACAATTGTGCATAAAGTTGTGAAGAGGACGACGGAGGAGATGGAGGAAGCTTTCGTATGGATGACGTTATAGATTTGAATGGAATTCACTCCGCCAATGGTTTTTTCGTAGTTTTGGGGCCAGGCTTAGGCTAGAGGCAGCATAGTAGACAAGTTGAGACATGTTTTATGACATGCAGGTGGTCCGGTCTGAGTCAGCATGTTTTATGTATAATGTTTATTTTTTCAGGCATATCAAATTTCAAGTCAACACGACAAGTTGAGACATGTTGTGAAATTCGAGCAGGTGGTCTGTCTCAATGTTTATTTTTTCAAGCACGACAAGTTGAAACATGTTTGCATATTTCTTCGAGCAGGTGGTCTGAGACATGTTTTATAACTCTGATTTAGAGTGGGGAGAATGATTTGGAGTGGACCTGATTGGATGATTTGGAGTGGGGGGAATGATTTGATTGGATGATTTGGTGTGGTGAGAATGATTTGGAGTGGTGAGAATGATTTGGAGTGGGGGGAATTATTTGGAGTGGGGGGCTTAGGCTAGCGGCAACATAGCACGACAAGTTGAAACATGTTTTATGTTGTGAAATTCAGCACGAACATATCAAAACTTTTGAATGAGAAGACATTTTTTTCAAACTTTAAATCTTTTATTATAAATTTTATCTCTATGCTCACTTCATAATACTAAATCTAATATTTTCGATAAATCTAAAATTCTTTTTTGAAATCTGGCTCTGTCTCGGGCATACATTTCCCATATTCCTTTTCGGCTATTGCGATACGCGAAACGTTGAACCTTACTTGTTTTTTCATAATGTTCCGCTATTTCTCAAAGCTTCTAAGCTCTTCTTCTATTCGATGGATTTTCGCATCTATTTCTTCGATACCTTCTTCCTTCGTTATTTTTCTTTTCTGCTTAGACAAAGTTTTAGTTATTTTTCTTTTTTCTTTTAAATCTGCAAGCTCTCGTTCCACTCGTTTGATTTCTTTATCTATTTTTGTATAAAGATGAAGAGCTCCATTCCTACGAAAAACTTCCTTCAACTGCTCCTCCTCATCTGCCGGCGTTTTCCAATCACCATCTTCACCGAACGGACAACCTCTCGGAAAACATTTTTTTGCTTTATATCCACTAAAACCAGGTAAAACATTTCCTGCTATAGTAATTTCACCACCTAAAGTAAAAAACCATTAGCAACTATTTATTGTTTTAAAAATTTTTTTTACATACCTAATACTTCGATTTTAACATGCTGCCAAGTTTGAAAAGAAAATGCAAAGTTTAAATTTCTGCAATCTTCTCCATTTCTTAATCGTAGTACAAGACATCTTGTTCCATCTTCCGGGGTTAAAAACACTTCCAGTAGATTTGCGTAAATTCTCACATTCACTATCTTAAAATTATGCCAAATTGCTTCGCAAATACAATATTTACACTTGTGTAATATCTGCTCAATCCAAAACATTCTGACCGTTCTACTTGAAATCCACGAAATAACTAACACACAATTCAGCTGAACACACTAGACAACTTTAAGAATTGCCCCTCCCTACTCCATTCCCCTCCCCACTCCATTCCCCTCCCCACTCCATTCTCCTCTCCAATACATATTAGACAAAGACTGAAACAACGTGAGTATTGTTTGAACCGTACGTCAGTAAACATGGTTGATGAATACAAACGCTTCGTTGACGAGCACAAGGATTTTATTTTGGAGGAGCACTTAGAGAGATTGACAAAGTATTTTAAATTGTTGGAGACGTACACTCATATGGAGCAGAAAATAAGTCAATTTGGAAAACACTACATAAACTGTCCTTGGGCTTATGATGATGCAACGTGTGGACCTGATACTTGTGGATGCTGTGATGAGCAGTGGATAGTGTGTGAAATAAAAAAACTTGTAACTTTTTACATGAGATTATTAAATAATTAAATTTATTTTTAAAGTATTTTATTTACATTTATCCAGGAATTGTGTTTTGCTGAAAATCCTAACCACTTAACAAACACATTGTTTCCATTCTTTCTAACAATTTTTTCCACTAGATACAGCGATGGGTTTTTAGCTTTTAGTAATTCAGCTTCATAGAATCCACCTTCAATTGGATTTCCTTCATAGTCTTCTAATAAATATGTCACAGGATTGGTTATTTGAATTTTTCGAATCTTAAAAATTTCCGTTGTCCAGTTTGGTGTGTAACCCTTTTCAAATATATGTTTATATTTACTAATTCGAACATGATCACCGACTTTACATTTTACTACACCAAGCACTTTAATATTGTTGTATACGGTAGAAAGAAGTCTTTTTTCATTTAAGCTATTCACTGCTGAAGGTTTCATTTTAGTTGTTCGATGCTTTGTATTATTATATGTATTGATCAGAACATTAACTATGTCAATCCATTGGTAATTTCCATTCATACTAAACTCTTTCCACATCATATTTTTTAGTGTACGATTAAATCGCTCTACAATTGATGCTTTAAGAGAGCTGTACGTAGAATAATGATTAATTTGATGTTTCTCCATAACGTTTTTAAAGTTTTTACTGAAAAATTCCTTTCCATCATCCGTTTGCAAGTTCTTGGGAATACGACCCTGCTTGAAAATGGACTCAATTGCTTTAGTAACTTCTATTCCAGTCTTCGATTTAATAGGGACAATCCAAGCATATTTTGAAAACGTGTCAATTATTGTGAGTAGAAATCAAAATCCTGTATTTTCGGTAGCGTATGCGCCCATCTCTACTAAATCAGCTTGCCATAAGTCATCCAAACCTTTTATAATAACCCGTCGTCGTTTAAAGTTCCTTCGAGCAAATGTATGTAATTCATTCACAACTTCTCGCTTACTCATGATTGAAAAGACTAATTTTTGTTTATAATAAGTTAGCTATTTATTGAATTTTTTATAACAAAGTTTTTTAATAGATAAGCATTTTGTAGAGAACAGCATCCAGTATGATAAGAACATCTTTGTGTATCAGGATAGTCCTTTTTCAGTGTCTTGAGATTGGGAGCACCGAAACTATCCAGGTCGTATACCTGAACAACAATACTACTCAATAAGTTATCAAGCCAGATTTTCTTTTCCAATCCTTTAACGTATATTATAGTATTTTCCATATCGAGTAGTAAATATTGTTTCAGGTCATGGAATGAAGTTTCACCACCATCCCATTTGAAACCGTGATGATTTTCATATAACCATTGCGCTTGATGTTTCAGATTATCTGGAAGCGTTTCAAAACTGTACGGTGGTTTCATTACAAAATGTTGATGATGAATGTTTTCATCGAGGTGTACGATAGTCAATTCTTTTACGATAAATTTATTTTGTGGTCCTCTAAAGCCTTGCATATCGATAACAACATCCATCGTGGTTGACAATCTATCTTAAACTGAACATTGCTCCCTTTTTACACAAGTTTTTGAACTGCGCTAGTGAGAGGATTATACTCGATTATACGATCGTGAAGCAATAAGCAATAGGCTGTTGTTAATGCTGGTATATCTGCTGATGTTTTAATTTCTAATCGTATATCAGCTGAACCCGCTTTTATAGTTTCATTTTGATGTGAACAGTCAATTACTATAATTGGTGCATCTTCCTTGTATTCCGTTCGCGAAAGTAATGGTTGTGCTTGGACATCATAATAGGAATGTTGAAAATTGAAATAATATAGCATATCGATCACGTTGAAATTTAATATTTAAATCATCATATGGATACGATTCCGAGTTTAAGTGTACTTTAACATTCGTGAGTTCACAATGATCAAATTTGCTTGCATCCTTATCCTTTTGATTTTTTCGATTTGTCTGCAAAGCTATAATAATATATCGTGGTTTTTCCAGTTGACTTGTGGTTTTAACACTCCATACATGATCGGTTGTTATTGGTAAAACTGGATATTCATATAAATCCCAATTTCGAAAACTCATTTGAACTGCTTGACCAGACTCAATATTTTGCAACATTTTTAATTTTTCAGAACCATCTAAGGTTACGTGAGGCACTTTCCATTGTAGTTTTAAAATTTTGAATTGTACATCATCATCAGTAGGTGATAAAAATGAGTTCTCGTCGGTTCTTGTGCGAACTAAAATAAGTTCATGTTTGGCGTTTACAATAATCTTTTTATAATCCTCGGCAAATCCCAAGAGTTTTCGTAATGGTAAACTAAAGTTGAAGTAACCATTAGGGAGTGTTATTGACTCGTTCGGTGACCAGCCTGCATTATACAACATTTTACTTTCATTCTCATTCAATGATATGTAGTTCTTCATTGTTGAAGTTATTCCAACATTTTTATTTCGATCGATTTCTAATCCATTTAATTCATATCTAATCTCATCGAATAGAAAGGCTATGGTATTATTCGATAGTTTTGCAGTTGTTGATGTAGTTCCATCTGCTTTAGTTAAAACACCTTCAATATAAATAAAACTCTGACTCGGTAAAACACATAAATCCTGTTGCTGTAGAGATATTCTGATTTCGTCGCTAGAGTTGTATGATGTTAAAAATGGAGAGTAGCTATGATACTCAATTTTAGAAATACTATTATCATAGCTAGGTTTACGTGTGATATTCAAAATTTCACTCATTTTTTTAATTTGAATCCTAGTAATTTTAAATATTGTTTATTACGTATTGACAATCTTGTTCTTGCTCGTTCAGTTGTCTTGATTGAACTGATTGGATTTACACTAGGCTGAGTATTATATATCAACATTCTGGGGCATTAAATGAAGTCTAATGGTTATCGTTTCTCCTTTGAAGTTTATTAAATCCCCGTCTTGATCAACAAGTTTCAGAGTTAACGTACTTATTCGTTTGACGTTTATCGGTAAATAGATTACATTCTTAGGAACCTCCATTATTTTATAGCCTGGCCCCACTTCAGGTGAGAATTCATGAATTGTATGTGATGATATATTATTGATGTACGAGTTTCCAACAATACTACACCCAATTCGAATTACATTAACTTTAGTTATGTTTACAGGTAAATCTGAGTAATTTTTCACATTGATGGCTAATTCTCGTTTATCGAATCCTAGCAATTGTCCAATAGTTCTCTCTCTATTAAAGTAAATGGGGGCACTTGTCTTAATTTCACTCTTTAGAGTATTATTATTTGCCTGTATTATAAGATTTATTCCGCTGTTAATCTTTGCTATTTCTTTATACAAATAGTTGGCAATATCATCGATTTCATACGATCCGATAGGAAACTCTATAACATGTTTTCCTATGTGAAATAAATTATTTCTTCCATCGACATTCGGTATAAAATTATACGTTTGGAAATCAACTAGTCCACAAACATAGTCGCCGTGCAAGTCTATCGGTGGAAAATATTCTGTTGTAAGTACGGATGTATTACCGCTCAACGTTAATGTGTAAGCCATGATAGCAAATAATACAATGAAAGAACTTTTTATAAATATTTATTTATATACTAAATTTATAAAAGATTATATAAAAACTTTAAACATAAATGTCCGCAGTTATACGATTCATAGTTTTGATATGTATTATAGTTGTATTTTATATTAGCTCCTAAATAGTTTATTAATTCGACAGGAGGTGGTAGATTTCCAAAACTATCAAAGTACTCGATATGATTTTTTTTCTTATCATACGCTACCCAATGTGTGCCAGGTCCTTCCATTGAATCCAAATTAACAATACCACTTTCATTTTGCTTAGGTTTCATTGGTAGGGTATTTCGCATAAAAACACCTCTGAAATCAAGCAAGAACTTTCCAAATTTGCGTAAATCATTTTCATTCAATGGTCTCTTAGGTAGCGTCCTTAAAAGTTTTTTGGTTGAGGATTTAAGTATAGTCCTAATCCTTTCCTATACGGTTTCAAGTATAGTCCACGACCTACAGCCTTCTGTTCCATTTTCTGATTATGTCGTTTCTGCTCCTCTAACATTTTCTTTGCATCCTTAGCATCGTTAACCGCTTTAGCTATTCCTGCAGCTCCACCCGATAGTGCTCCTATGGCTGACAAACCCGCAAAAAGTGGAATCAAGAATGGTAGGACTCCACCAACTTTAGGAATGGGAATAATTCTAGGAGTTTTAACGTCTTTTTTGTTTTTAATTATACTCTTTGCAGTACTCAATGCTAGTTTAATAGCAGCTTTCATGCTTTTAGGGTTTTTTTTTTGAGAACATTTCGAGCTGAACGAACAGCCGCTCTAAATCCCATTCCGAATTTAACTTTAGCTTTCATCATATTTGTTACAAGTAATGCCTGCGCGCGCTCTACTAAGTTTGCGTCTTTAGATTTAACTCGCTGCCAGGCCTTTTCAGATAATATCTTATCAAGTATGTGACGATCACTACTTTCTTTATATTTGGAATATCCAATATCGTGTTCTTTACACGCTTGATCCAACGGATTTATTCCAGGATCACCTCTAGCAAGTCGTTCGCTTAATTTCGTACCGGGTCCACAATACTGATAGCCGGGTAAATGTAATTCAATAGGCAATTTATTGATGAGCGAATTAACTAAATCTCTTCCACCAACTACTTTCCGTAGACTGTGGCTTTTCAGTTTGTAATCAATCATTTTATCTCTTCTACTACCTTTAGCATACTATTCGATTTTAAACGATTTTAAACCATTTTATATGATTTTGCTATAAAACATTGATATTTTACGATTACTTCTTAGTCATTCTAAGAATGCGGTTTATTAAACAACGTCAAACGCTTACAGTACAAAATGCTGATATTACAAATTGTGCTGAGAAAATAAAACATAGTCATTTACTACCTAATAATATTCGAAGTCTAATTGTTGGTCCATCAAATTGTGGTAAAACTAATGTTATGATTTCCTTATTAGAGCATCCGAATGGCGTTAAATTCAAAAATATATACATCTATTCGAAATCGTTACATCAACCAAAGTATCAATATTTAAAGCGAGCTGTAAGACCTATTTCCGGGCTTGATTTTCATACATTTTCAAATAATAGTGAAGTGATTGCACCTGAAGAAGCTGAATCTCATTCTGTTTTTATTTTCGATGATATTGCAAGTGAAAAGCAAGATAACGTTCGATCATATTTCTGTATGGGACGTCATCATAATATTGATAGTTTTTATCTCTGTCAGACCTATACGAGAATACCAAAGCATTTAATTCGAGATAATGCAAATTTTATAATAATATTCAAACAAGACGATATGAATTTGAAACACATTTATAATGATCATGTAAATTCTGATATGACATTCGACCAACTAAAAAATGTTTGTGGAAAGTGTTGGAAAGATAAATATGGATTCCTCGTAATTGATAAAGAGAGACCTCTGGAAAAAGGAAGATATAGGAAAGGATTCGATATATTTATTTTAATATAAAAGCAGAACAGGTCAGGTCGAAAAGCAGAACAGGTCAGGTCTAAAAAATAACAGGTCAGGTCAAAAAAATAAGAGGTCAGGTCTAAAAAATAACAGGTCAGGTCTAAAAAATAACAGGTCAGGTCAAAAAAATAACAGGTCAGGTCAAAAAAATAACAGGTCAGGTCTAAAAAATAACAGGTCAGGTCTAAAATATAACAGGTCAGGTCTAAAAAATAACAGGTCAGGTCTAAAAAATAACAGGTCAGGTCTAAAAAATAACAGGTCAGGTCAAAAAAATAACAGGTCAGGTCTGAAAAATAACAGGTCAGGTCTAAAAAACAACAGGTCAGGTCTAAAAAATAACAGGTCAGGTCAAAAAAATAACAGGTCAGGTCTAAAAAATAACGGGTCAGGTCTAAAAAATAACAGGTCAGGTCTAAAAAATAACAGGTCAGGTCAAAAAAATAACAGGTCAGGTCTTAAAAATAACAGGTCAGGTCTAAAAAATAACAGGTCAGGTCTAAAAAATAACAGGTCAGGTCAAAAAAATAACAGGTCAGGTCTAAAAAATAACGGGTCAGGTCTAAAAAATAACAGGTCAGGTCTAAAAAATAACAGGTCAGGTCAAAAAGCTGTTAATACCTCTTCGAATGCAATTTGATAAGATCAAAACAGTATAAAAGGAGTTCAGCGCAGTATAAAAAATCATTTCAACGATTTAAACATAGTGAAAAACACTCAATATTGGAAGAATACTTGAAGCTTTAATTTACTAACAAGATGAAAGGAACGATAAACAATAAACAATTACTCAGTCAAATTGTAAAGACAACTAATTCGATAAGAAAAAAATATAATCAATTAAAATCAGCTAAAGCTGAAGCAGGCATCCAATTAGAACAAACTTTTAAACCAATCACAAATCCTCTCAATGAACTAGTTAAACGAACTAAGCTAACTCCGAATATAAAAGAAGAATCTCCAGTTAAAGCCGAAGAAAGTGATAGTGATGATGAGAACTTTGAAACTCCAAAACGAAAACTCAACCTGATCGAATCATCATCTCCAACAAAAGTTGTACGTAAATATGCTATAACTCCACAGGGACGCGAAGAACTGGATGAATACATGAAAGAACAAAATTTTACAGAGATTCCCACAGAATATTTAAATACATTTGTTAATAACCCATCTGTAATTGACAGTTTATATGGAGTCTATAAAGATGCTGAGAATTGGAAAATCGGTAATTCAAGTCTTATAATCGATGATAATCAAGTACTTATAAAGGATAAATCCTATGAGGGGACTCGTGGCTTATATGAACTGTTGTTTATGAAATACCCGAAAAAGGCACTATATACCAAAGAAGACTTGGAAAATTATAAAAATATTCTCCTTGATACTAATGCCCACAAACGTTCTCACACAAGTGAAAGTCAAATTAAAGGAAATCGTAGTTATAAATATACACATATAATTTGTAAACTGTTCAATCGCAAAGGTAGTGGTTTAATGCAAACATCAAACAAAGAAAAAGATTATATTTATTGGGATAATCCGAACGAATTAGTAGATCGGTTACGCTTACTTATTGCATCACAAGAAGCTGGTCATAATAATCATAACAATGAAATTGTTTCAATCATTGAAGAACTAAAAGAAGCACAAATAATACAATAAATACTGTTGGGAACATAATACATTAATTATTCATAAAATGGGTGTTGACAAGTTTGGTAGATTTTCGAAGGGAGTAAACCGTGGACCACAAGGACCACCTGGAATCGGATTTAAATTAACATTTGCAGGAGACTATGATTTAAATATGAAATGTATTAAAAATATGAGTAACCTGCTAAATAATGAGGATGCAGCAACAAAGGTTTATGTGGATACAGAAATTGATAAAATGTTGAAATTAATAAATATCGAAGTTGACAATAGAGTAAGGGAAATTGAAAAAAACATTCGTAGTGAAATCGGGAAAATACAGTTTGCAATGAAAACACTTGAAAAAGATATTATAATACTTTTAAGTAAACGAATAGATGATAAGATTGAAAAATAAAAAGAACTTGTGTAACAATATAACTTTTTTTATTTTAGTTCAACATATTTGAAAATGTAATATTATATGACTGTCCAATTTTTCCTTTATAACATAAAGATAATTTCACCCTCGTTGAATTCGGTGATTATTGTGTCCG